>JWZX01002588.1:0-36380 GCA_001275005.1 Chrysochromulina tobinii | reverse complement strand
CGCCTCCGCCGCCGCCGCCGCCTCCGCCGCGGCCGCCGCCTCCGCCGCGGCCGCCGCCTCAGCAGCCGCCGCTGACTCAGCAGCCGCCGCCGCCTCAGCAGCCGCCGCCTCGTCCGTAGCCGCCTCCACGGGCGTCTCTGCGGGCGGCGGCGCCTCGGGCGGCGCGGCAGCCGGCGGCGCGGTGCGTCGCCATAGGAGCTCGCCACTGTCGGCATTCTTGCCCACCAAAAAGATCGACTGCCCGTCGGCGAGATCCAGTCGCCCCACACGGTCGTGCTGCTTGAAGAAGGAGATGAGCGCGTCTAGTCGATTCGTCTCTCCCTCAGGCGGCATCGACCACTCGACTAGGTCGGCAGCGGGCATGTCACTCCGCTTGATGTATTTGAGGTCGAGCGATTTGGGCAAATCGGCTGAGAAGGCATGCGAGCAGGTGGCCTGGCACACGGGCTTGAAGGTGCTCGAGGAGTTCGACCATCCAGTCACCTCGAAGAGGCGGGAAGCAGCGGGGGCGCCTTCTGTCGGGGCCTCTGTCGAGGAGCCCGCCTCAGCAGCAGGAGTCGGGTCCGCGGCAGCTGGAGCGGCGGCGGGCGCCGTGGCGGGCGCGGACGCGATGGCCGCGAGCAGACGCTCGTCCTCGGGCGTGAGCTCGAGCGGCGTGCGATCAAACTCAAGTATGTGAACGTCGATCTTTTCGGACAGCAGCTTGCCAATCTTCTTGGCGTCGCCTTTCAAAGCCGAGGCAGAACACGCCTTGCCGTCGATGGAGACGAGCACATCACCTATCAGGATATCGTCAATGTCGGGCGGGAGCGCCGTCACGGCGTGCTTCGCGTCCAGCATGATCGGCAACTGCTTCTCCGGTGGCGCGCCTTTCTTGGCCTTCGGGTCAGCCGGTAGGATGGTAGGGAGCACGGAGGCACTGAAGCGCACGGGCTTTCGCGGCGGAAGCGGCTTAGGCTTTTTGGTCTTGGGATCGATCGGTGGCTGAGGCGGCGGCTTGAGCTGACGTGAGACCACGAGCTCGTGTATCGGCCGCCCTTTGTCGTAGATTTCGGACAGCGTCCGCTTGCCGCCGGACACGTCCACACCATCGAAGATCATCAGGAAGTCGCCCACCTGCGCACGGCACACAAGCGAGCGAGCAACACCGTGAGAGGCACTGTTGTCATATCGAGCGCTTGCGGTGCGCAGCGGCCGTCGCAGCGGCGGCAACGGCTGTCGCAGCGGTCGCAGCGGTCGCAGCGGTCGCAGCGGTCGCAGCGGTCGCAGCGGTCGCAGCGGTCGCAGCACTAGAAGGGGTCGCAGCAGCAGCTCGGGCCGCAGCTAGGCGACTGCTGCAGCGTCGGCTCCTCGCGGCGCAGTGCACCTCCAGACGGCCATCATTCCGGCCAGGTCGTTTTTCTGCTAGCTCCGAGATGCGATTGTCCTCCGTCAGACCAATGCCCAGGCCAGGATCGCCAGCAATACGGGCGATGAAGGTGACGAAGCCAGGCTTTGCCGGCACCATGCGCTGCACCACCATCGTATGCGTCGCGACATCCGGCTTCATCGAATCAGCCACTGCCGCCTTGCCCTTGCGGACCTCTGTGCCATCGACCCAGACGATGGCGTCGCCTACCTGCCAGGAAGCCTTGCCGTCATCAGCCGCAGAGACCACGTTTTCTGCTGTCAGGCTGATGCCTGACACATCTGGCACATTTAGCACGAATGTGTCCAGCACCATGCGGACAGCCTCACTCTGAGGCAGGCCAGAGGCAAGGTCCTTGACAGACTTCTCCTTCGGCATTTGGCGCCGCAGCTCCAATGTGGACCCGAGCCTGCGAACCCTTGCGCTTTTTGGGGGGGTGCGCCAGTTTGGTGTGTCGCCCCTCTCAACTCCAAACTTCGCGCCAAACACCCCATTTCTGACATGAAGGAAATTCACAAGAAAAAGCGACTGCTGCCTGCGAGTCGCTGTCGCTGCGACTCAATACGAAACAAAGCGAGAGAGTGGACCAAGCGACACAGCTGAACGCTATTCGAAGAACGGAGAGTGTCTCGGATCATGCACATGCTAGTCGCCTAAGCATGACGCGCTTGTACGGTGTCGGCTCGTGCGGGACTTGTGCACTGTGCGTGGGGCTATGTGACACTCCGGTATATCCATACCGTAGAGCACACGCGGCCTCGGCTGGTGCGCTCGCCGCCATCCGCTTGGATACGCTTGGGCTCAGTTGAACAGCTTGTGCAGGAAGGCAGAGGAGGAGGCCGGCGTCGCGCTGATCGCGTTGAGCGACTGGTTCTTGCGCGGCGCCGTCTGCTTGAGCTTGGCCGTGTGCGCGGAGCCGCGCGCCTCGAGCTTAGCAGCGGTTTCGACGTCGATCGGCTTCAGCGTGAATTCGCGGTCGACCCGCTGACAGAGCGTGCGGAGCTGGAAGTAGTACGAGGCGTAGAGCGAGGCGGAGATAGACACGTCGTAGTCGACCATCTCGAGGAACTTCTTCTCGAGGAAATTGATCTCCTTTAGGGTGAACATAGGGCAGAAGACGGAGAAGTCCGAGTTGTGGAGCGACCGGTCGTCCCACACCTTTTGTGCCAGGATGAGGGACGCGAGCAGTATCGGTCTCCACGAGGTCACTAGTACGGGGCAGGAGGTCGTCGCGATCAGACGTTCCATGTAGACGAGTGAGACGATCAGGCACTCGGCCGGGATCTGCGCGCACTCGAAGACGGAGCGGATCGTGTGGAAGATCGTGTCCTCCGTGGGCACCTCGCGCCGCGTCCGCTTCTTCTCGCTGTCGGAGCCGCCGTCAGACGAGTCCGAGCCACGGCCGTCCAGTTCAGAGGGCACCGCGTACAGCGGATTGTTGTCCTCCGAGAAGAAGGGGAAGCGATGTCGAACCTCATGGCTCTGCGCTTCGCCCTGCTGGATGCGTTCGTGGATGACGACCGCGATGCAGAACACGAGCTCCTCCGTGTCAGGCTTTGTCAGCGTCGACGATATGAAGATGGACGACGTGGAGTTGGCCCGGCGCTGGTTGTAGTCGGCCGCCGGCCTCGGGTCGTCGCTGGTGCTCGTCGACGAGCTGGTCGTGGGGCTATGGGCCGCTGCCGCTGCGGCCGCCGCCGCCGCCGCCGCCGCCGCCGCCTTGGACGGCAGGATTGCACCTGGTGGCATCTCGAAATTCCGCGACCGATCGCGGGGTCTATGGTCAACCTTGTCATCGTCGTCAATATCCATCGCACCGATCCGCGGCTCAAGCTCCATGGCGACAGCACTGTTGGCCGCAGTGGCCGCAGGAATGGCCGCATCGGGTGGCACTAGCTCCTTGAGGGCCTGCATGATACGCTTCCGATGGCCCGGCATGGCGATGCCGCCCGCCTGCAATGACTCCTCGGTCAGCGCGTAAAGATGCTGCACCTCCGTCACGCCCATCTTTTCCAGAGTCGGCTTGTACCTGGCCAGGTTGATCGCGTCGAGCCAAGCGCTCGGTGACTCGGTGGACATCGGGAAGGTGCACGCCATGCCACTTGGCGCTGGGCGTCAGAAGAAGATAGAAGGAGTATCCGCGAAGTCAACTGAGTGGCCTTGCCTTAATTGAACCACCTAATTAATACGAAAGCCCTTCGTGCTGACCATTTCGTTCGAGAAAGATCGGCCCAACCAAGTGAACAAAATAGGATCAAGGCACCGAAATATGTATGGAGAGTTGGAGTCTTGGAGGTTGGAGCAATATTAAATTGGACTCTGACGACTCACATGACGAATACATGTATTCCTACAATACAATTGTACCGTCGCTCTATCTGAACAGCTTGGAACACCTTTTCGATGACAGATAGGATCAGGAGCGGCCACTGAAGCGTCGGGGGGACGAGCCTTGTGGGACGAAGTCTATTCATACTTGACTTGACTTGACTTGACTTGACTTGACTTGACTTGACTTGACTTGACTTGACTTGACTTGACTATTCATACGACGCAATCGTCTTGTTCCCGCCCCCCCATGGAAGTCGCGGACGCCCGATATTGTTTGCGCGCGACGGTCGCGTTCGTCGCGGCCTTGGGAATTTTTGCGCTGCTGCTGTACGGCCCAGGAGCCACCACAGCACCTCCAGCCATGCAGCAGCAGCCACAACCGCCACAGCAGCGCGGCGGTGCTCCTTTTGCACGGCTCCGTGATGCGCAGTCGGAGCTTAAGCACGCTCGCATGCGCCCGCACGCCCGACATAAGCATGTGGCGGCGCGAACGCAACCGTCGAATGGCGACGTGTTCAGCGAGGAGGAGAGTGCAGTGATTAGGAAAGCGGCCGAGGACCCGACCTCCATGTTCGACATGAGTACTCCGTGAGGAGTCTGAGGAGTCACGACACGCTCGTCAAGATCCGGCTGATGGATAAGCACACAATCTCGTGTTCGCACACCTCACGAATTACCTCATCGGCCAGCTTCCAAATCCCGCCGACCGGCACCTATTCGGCCTTCCCTTCGCACCTATCCGACCGAAACCCGGCGCGAGCGATTGATATGCGAGACGTTCGGAGCTGCAAAGCCGTTAACGAACTTCGTGCTGACAGCACCCAGGAACTAGAATCTATCCGAATCGGCCGACGGATTGGCGCGATAGTGCGCGCTTAGGTACTCTCCTTCGCCAGGAGTTGAAGCTTTCTTTAAGTGGCGACGCGGTGACTGTGCGTGGGGCGCCGCCCCCGACGCGCCGCGCGAGGGGCGCGTCGCGCGACGCCCGCCGCGCCGGCCGCGCCGCACCGTGGCCCCCGCGTTGGGCATCCCGCGCGCACATCTCCAACATCAGCAGGCGCAACGTCCGCAGTCACACGATACGTACATACTTAGGTACATAAGGTCCGGCTCGTTTCTGAGGGAACGAGGAGAGAGCGCGCACGTCGTGCCACTGCGCACTGGCCAGCCGACTTGTCGGGCCGCCGGCACCAGGGTCGTGCATCATCTTCATCAGCGGAGTTCGTGACCCTCTCATCGCTTGTAACAGTAGCATTGTGCGTCATGCCATCTGCCGCCGCCGCGCACCCGCACGCATGCTCAACCTCTCTTGCCCGACTTGTTCTTCCTACGCACGCGCTGCTTCGCGGCCTCCGCCTCGTCCGCCTTGTTGGCCTCCGAGTAGCCCGGCGGCGGCTTTCCAGCCATTGCCTCGCGCAGCGCGACCACGGCAGCGGCGACCTTGGGGTTGTCTTGGTGCTGCATCATCGCCAGCGACATCGTCTGCTCTGTTACGCCATGCTGGGCGCGGATGGAGCCCATCACCGCCTCCATCGCCGCCTCAAAATCCTTTTGCAGCTCGTCAACACACGTCTCAAGAGCCCTGCCAGTCGAGACATGTTTCTCGTGCACCATTTTGCGGGTCTGCGAGCACGACGAACGAGCGCGCGAGCTCAGGCGCGCGAGTGCGTGTGCCGGCGTGTGCCATGCGCAGACTGTATGCAAGCTGTTTGCAATTTGTACGTGAGCTGCAAAGGGCAGCAGGTGCGCAAGGGCTGCCGCTGCCTTGCGCGTGCAGACGGCACGCACCTGCTCGATGAGGGTATACGCGGCCTTTGCAAGCTCGTTCAACAATTTCAACAGTCGGTCGACGCTCATGTATGAAGAAGACCTGCCATCTGCTGAGGCGCCTGAGGCACCCTCCGCCTCTGCTGCCGCCCTGCGCTCTTTCTTGAGCTTTCGGCGATGCTCGTGGATCAGTACGTACGCGGTCCCCACAGCAACCACCGCCACCGTCGCGCCCGCAATCTTGAGGGCCTGCGCCAAGTTTGACATGATTCTTCCAGTCCAAGCACCAAGGGGACGTGGCGTTCTTTCATCACCGTGCTGCTGCGGCGCTGTGAAACGCACAACGCGCACGCACACCGCACACCCAAGCACGGGGGCCGCATTCGCAATGGACGGAGACGTGGCCGTGGACCCCCACACAAAAACCAAAGAGCCGCCGCCGCCGGTTTTTCCAAGCTGTGACCCCATGGGCCCATGCGTGACCCAGAGGCCCACACCGCACCGCGGTACAGCGGGATACTCTATCGCGTCGGCGCGGCAAACATACATAACTACGATCTGAGGATAATTTGACGATCGACCGCGGCTCGTCCTTGCGCCGTCCTTGCGTACGGCTCCCGTGAGCACTGAGCGCACCACCGCAGTGTCCAGTGACGAGTGGCCGGTGAGTCGGAGGTCTGCTCTCCTGCCTCTGCGGCAGGAGTCTCTCACAAGGGGTCCTACTCAGGTGGCGGAGCTCCCGTCGAGCTCACCCGTCGAGCTCAACGGAGCTCCCGTCGAGCTCACCCGTCGAGCTCAGCGGAGCTCCCGTCGAGCTCACTCGTCGAGCTCAGCGGAGCTCCCGTCGAGCTCACTCCTCGTCCATCACCATCTCCGCCCTCGCCGGCTCCTCGACGCCCATCACGGCGCCATCAAGCTCGACGATGTCCCACTCCTCCTTGTTGGCGTCCATGGCGTCCTTGGCCTTCATCATCGGCGTCGCCTTCACGACAAAGCAGCGCCCCGCCCCAACGTCAATCTCGCCGCCCAGATCTTCCGCCACGAGCATCCAACGGTCGCGGCCCGTGGCCACGTGGCCATTCGGGCTCGGCCTCTCGCCGAAGGTGCCGCGGCGCTCGAGGGGTGCCAGGTGGCACCACTGCAGGTCGGGTAGGTAGGTGAGCACATACCAGAACTGGTACCGCGTCTCGTGCGAGCCATGCGCATCCAGACGCACGACCTTGTCGAATAGGTCGGGATGCGCGACGGCGACGCGCGCGGCCGTGCGCCGCCGTGCCGCCTCGACGACCGCCTGGCGCCCGGGCACGGGTACCACGGTCGGCCTCTGGGCGACGAGCAGGCGCTTCGCTTGTTCGAGCGTTGTGGCGGGCGCTTGGGCGCCGCCAGCCTTGCGCTCGTGAGCTGGCTTGAGCTTCCGAGCCATCATGTACGAGGGCTCATCGGGCGATTCGTCATCGGGGAAGCTCCTGTGGGGAATGTAGGGGGCCGCGCTGTGGTGAGCACTTGCATGCAAGGGGAGGGCTCATCGGGCGATTCGTCATCGGGGAAGGACCAATGGCAGTACTCCTCGTCCTTTTGCCCGTCCACGCCCGCCGTCAGCAGCCGCGTGCCCACGCGCAACGTGGCGCCTAACTGCAAACCGTCGAGCCGCCCCTTATTGAGACGATAGAGCTCGTCCGCCGAGACGCCGGTGATGTCGGCGAGCCGTCGAAGCGTCGCCTCCTGCGTGACCGTGTGCCAGCTCTGCCGTTGCTTGCGGAGCTCCTCGATCGCCTCCTCGCGACTCAACGGGCGTGGCACTTGGAGCTGCGTGCCAGCTCGAAGGGGGGCGTGCTGGTGCAGCTGTGGGAAGCGGCGCTGGTTGACGAAGAGGACGTCGAAGCCGTCGGCGCCATATTGGGCGGCGACGCTCGCGGCCGTCTCGCCCTCCTTGCACGTGTGCTCAACCAGCCTCGAGTGCACCCGCCCCTTGCCTTCCTCCGCGGGCTTCGCGGCAGCGGCGGCCGCCGCCGCGCGCTTGCGCTTCTTAGTGCCGATGCCAGCTCCCTCCGCCTCGTCGCCGTCCTCGTCGGCCAAGGGCTCAACGCGCGTCGCCAGCACGGCGCCCACGCGCACGAAGCCCATCTTCTCGTAGAAGGGGATCGCGTTGTGCGTCGCCATCAGCACGACGAAGTGGTAAGGGCTCTCGGCCACCTCGAGGCCGTCAATGAGCAGCTGCACGAGCCTCGAGCGCGGCGGCAATCAGTGGCAATCAGTGGCAATCAGTGGCAATCAGTGGCAATCAGTGGCAATCAGTGGCAATCAGTGGCAATCAGTGGCAATTAGTGGCACGCGCCTGCACGAGCCACCGCCCGCAGCCGAGGGCGCCGAGGAGCGAGATCTCGGCCACGCGCGGCCAGACGACACCCTCGCCGTCGGGGTCCCCCGCGAACACCTCCTGCATCAGCTCGGCGCTCAAGCTGCCGTCCGAGTCGACAACGCGCTCCCTGGCGAGCGATGCGGTGGCAGCACGCCGGCGCGCGCTCGCGCTGCCGCCGCTGCCGCCGCTGTTGGCCACGGCCGTGAAGCCCGACGGCGAGCTCGCGTTGTCGTCGTCGTGGGACAGCTCGTGCTGCAGGTCGACGCACGGACTCAGGGAGTCCCAGCGAAAGCCACGGTGCCAAGTGGTGAAGGTAGTGGCCGTGATGAAGCCCTGCAGCCACCCCTTGTCCTTGGTGACGGCGATGTACCCGAAGAGCGGGTCGTCGACATCGATGCGGTCCGCCATGAACTCGAGCTGAAGAGGCTTCGACGCGTCGCGTGCGCTCGCAGCCCGCCTGCGTACGGCTTCATTGGTCAATTGGATCATCTCGCCGAGGAGCGGAAGCCAGTCATCACGAGTCGGCCGGAAGATGACCGAGCCGTGCATGTCGCGCGCGGCCTCCGGCACCTCTCGCGGCTCGTACGCGGCCTCGAAGACCGGCGGGCACGAGAAGCGCCTCGCTAGCATTGGTGTGTGGAGGGAAGCTGAGTCGAAAAGGGCTGCCGTGATGGCGCGAAATATTCCCTTGCAGATTCCTTAGCGCCATTTCACCAACCACCTTCTTCCCCAGTGGCGTTCGAGAGCTCTCGAGGGCCTCGAGGCCCCGCGGTGGCCGCGCTCGCAGCAGCAATGCCCTGCTACCGCGTGGACCGCCGCCCGCGTGCGCGTGGTCTGGGCAAACCCATCTATGGTCCCGACCACTGGGGCGCCTTGCCCAGCTGGATCCTGCTCCACTCGGAGCGCGGCACCATGCGCAAGTGCTGGCAGGGCCACAGGCTCTATCGCGCGCGCCAGGACGGGCGCAGGCATGGCGCGTGCAACGAGTGCAAATGCTCGCCGTGCGCGGGCTCGCCCATCCTCGTGTGCGCCGAGTGCAAGTTCTCCATCTGCGCCGAGTGCAACAGCCGCCCGCGCATGCCGCCGCTCGACCACGACCCTCTATTCTGTGGTCCGCACTCGCCGCGGCTGCTAATCCAGCCGACGGCGATCGCGGGCAAGGGCAAGGGGACGGTGATCGTGGTGCCCGGCGGCAACTACGAGTTCCTCTGCCCCAAGGAGGGGCTGCCCATCGTCGAGTGGCTCTCGTCGCACGGGATCGCTGCGGCCGTGCTGCGCTACCGGTTGCTGCCGCACCACGACCACCAGGAGGCACTCGACGACCTGGATGCGGCGGCTGCGCTCGTGCGCCAGGCGCGCGGCGGCCCGGTCGCCGCGATCGGCTTCTCCGCGGGCGGCCACCTGGTCGCCTCGCACGCGCTGCGCGCGCACAAGCGCAAGCAGGCTCGTGTGCAGACCCGCTCGGCTCACCCTGATTTGGACGCTCAGCTGCTCATCTATCCGGCCATCGACGGTTCGCCGTGGCTCGACCCGGAGAAGGCGGACTTTTACAACCGCGGCCAGGGCGGCATGCCCAAGAAGGCGCGCGTCCTTGACGAACCTACCGACGCCCTGCTCGGCGGTGAAGGTTTCGCTGCGCCACCCACCTTCCTGGTGGGCTCCATCGGAGACACGATCTGCCCGCCGCGCGAGCACTCGGATCTGTACGCGGAGGCATTGCGCGAGCACGGCGTGGAGCACTGCTACGTGCGCAAAAACCTGGGCGAGCATGGCTTTGCACTGGGCGAGGACCCCTCGTGGTGGACACGTCGCGCACTGCATTGGCTGTATTCGCAAGGCTTTGGGCACACTGAGGATGAGGACTGCAAGGACGGCGCGTCGTCGTCGTCGAGCCACCCGTCGTCGCCCTCGCCGCTCACCGTCCCCGAGACACACGACGGCTTCTCCCTCCTCCCGCTCTATGACGGTTCGTCGTGAGGTTCGTCACGAGGTTCTGAGCCTCCCCCCTTGTCCTCGTGCGAGACACGGAGGGGGAGGGTCAAGTACAGGGGGAAGGGCGCGCCGCGATCAGATCGCGCCGTGAAAAGGCGCCGTAGAGTTCACACGCAGATTCGCAAGGCGCGCAGCACATCGCGAGGCGCGAGGCGCGAGGGGTCGAGGCAGAGAGGCAGCGCGCAGAGAGGAGATCCGCGCCCACCCTGTGGGGGGGCGCACCAGGATTCCCACGATATGAACATATGTTAGCGGCTGAGAGATGTGAAGCCAGTGGAAGGGAGGCTTTGAGCGAAGGTCGGCGCGTCGAGGACGAGTGTTGTCGAGGATCGTGTATTTTCACAGGAAAGGACGAGCAGGTTGGAGCATGAAAGCCAGGCCATGTCCTTGTCAACATCGAGCCCCGTGCAATTCGAGGTCGAGTGGCGCGTACCTGTCGGCTGCGGCTTCTCCGGCTTTTTCACCGAGGTGGCGCTAGGCTTCGTCCCCGGCCTACACGACAAGGGTGTGGCCGTCCGGCTTTTGACGGGCAAATGCGACGATGTCTGGCTTGATGGACAACTTGAGGCCCGTGACGCCGCTACGTACCGTGCCACGTGGGCCGATGAGAATGCGCGCTCTGCTCAGCAGACGCACGGGGCGCTCGTCATTGAGCATGGCGAGCCGTGCAGCATGCGGCGCTGGCAGTCGAGCAGCGCCCGTCCTTGGCGCGTCGTTGCGCGCACTATGACTGAATCCAGCCTGAAGGCGGAGCAGGCCGCCTGCCTGCGCCACGCCGACGAGATCTGGGTGCCGACCGCATGGCACGTCGACACATTTGTTGCCGCGGGCATCGCACGCTCCCTTTTGCACGTGGTGCCAGAGCCCGTCGACGTGGACTTCTTCCACCCCAACTACATCCCCTCGGTGGTAGAAGAGCCAAGTGACGGGCCGCTCGGCTGGTGGAAACGGCCGAGCGCCAAGGTCGGCGACACACCGGCGCCATCGCCGAGCCCCTTTGTCTTCCTGTCCTCATTCAAGTGGGAGTGGCGCAAAGGCTGGGACCTGCTCCTCGAGGCCTACTGGTGTGAATTCACGAGTGCTCGAGAGCGCAGCGCAGTCAAGCTGGTGATCCATCAACTACCTCCCCTCATATGGGGAGGCTCTGATGGACTCTGATTTCCTCTGATTGCCTCTGATTGCCTCTGATTTCCTAAGATGGCCTCTGATTAGCCTCTGATGGCCTCTGATGGACTCTGATGGCCTCTGATGGACTCTGATGGACTCTCTCATCAGGTGATCAAGTCGTACCTCCCCTCGTGGGAGCCTGGCCCTCGCGACCTCAATGAGTGGGTGAGCCGGCATGCGCTCCAGGTGGCGAGGGCTCCGCGCGACAAGCTGGCGCCGGTAGAGCTCCTACAGGAGGACGTCTCGCGCGTCGCCTTGCGGCGGCTGTACGCGCGTTCGAACTGCTTCGTCCTGCCGACGCGCGGCGAAGGATGGGGGCTGCCGATTGCAGAGGCGATGGCGATGGGGCTACCAGTCATCGCGACCAATTTTTCGGGCCCAACGGCCTTTTTGACGGCGCACAACTCGCACCAGCTGCCCGTCGCGCGTGAGCTCGCTGGCGGCTTCGCCGAGACGACAGTTGCGATGCTGCGCCAGGCCATGCGACGTGCCTACGACGAGGCGACGAGTGGCGACGGCGCGGCCGCGAAGGAACGTGGCGCCCGAGCACGTGCGACCATGGTTGAGCATTTTAGCCGCGGCGCGGTGGCCGACGTTGTGCTGCGTCGGCTCAAGGTGCTCGGCGCAACTCTAGCTCCGTCTCGGTCGCTTTACGGGGAGCTTCCCCCGCCGCCTCCTCGCAGGTCGAGCGCCGTCTCAAGCGCCGTCCCGCCAGCAGACGAGTTGCGACGTAAGCGCCGACTGCATGGGCATGCTTGGGGAAGCTCCCACACCCGCAAGGGACTTAGACGGTACGAGGCGCTGTACGTGTACCCTGTAGTCGCGTAGGTCGAAGCCGGCAACGCCGTTGCGTACGCGGTACCCGGTAGCCGGAACGTGTGTCCGGTCCCATGCGGGGCGTCGCCCTGCGCGCCCGCGCCGGCACGTCGCGCGTGCGTGTGTGTCGCGGCGCGGTGGTGCGCGGGCGCTGCGGGGCGGCGCGCCGCGGTGGTGCGCGTGGTGCGCGGGCGCGCCGCGGGTGTGCGCAAGTGCCGTGCCGCTGCCGGTCCCGCGCCGCCAGCCCGGGTCTCGGGCGGGCGGTGGCGACGTGGCGTGCGGAGGGCGGCGCACCGGCCGCACAGCCCCGCCGCGGGTGCAGTCGCTATAGTGTTTAGAAGTGTCGCGTCGCCCGCCGGCGCCGGCCAACGCCGCAATCGACCGCGACGGTACCGTCCGTTCGTTTTCATAATAACAGTTTTTGGTTTTCGAACGACCGCGACGAACCCATATAATGCCGCGAATGCTATCAAACGAAAACCCGCTATAACCGGCGGGGGCGAGGGCGCAACGGCTGGACAACGGCGAGCGTACGCGCGCCGAGACGAGATTCAAGTTTAACTGCGGTGACGGAAGGCTTGCACTTGCACCATGCTTCCCAAAATAAGGACATGGACATGCGCGCCCTGTCTCCCCCCGCGACGTCGTCCCGTGTCGTCCGCGCGCTCCGTCGGCGTCGGTTCAGAGTCGTATCTCAGGAGTCGAGACAACACCCAGGGAGGCGTTCAAGCGCCATCCACGTGGATGGCCTTGATTCATGCGAATATACGAGCACGTGGACGCTATTGCGCCAGCTCCTGCTCGAGTCGATCAGAGAACGCGTCCCAACTGTTCTTGCCGAGCGCCATCGCAGCCAGAAAGCTGTAGCCGCGGTAAACGTGCGCCGAAGGAACGAACTTGACCTCGCATTTCTTGCAAAAGGCCTTTCCCTCGTCATAGTCCACTTCGAAAAACTTGGCCTTGGCCGAATAACGTTTGGCCTTTTCAGCATACTGCTTCTCCGTACTCGCGCACGCGGCGCACCCAACTCTCTTGAACTTGAGGACGACAATCTCACCAGCCTTCTCGGCGACATGCAGCGCACCAACAAACTGCTCCATGGTTTGGAGAGTGTTTACCTTTCCCGCACCGCGCTCGAAGAGCATGTTGGCCCAGTTTGAATCGCCGCTGACGTCCTCGCTCCCGTCACGCGGATCGTGGCCGTATTTTGCATTCGGGGCTTCCGCCGGCGGCCTATTGGGAAAGCGCATGTCGGTGGCAGGCGGAGGTGAAGGTGAGGCGTCCATACGAACATGACCCAACTTCGAGTGCCCCAAAGCGGAGTGGTGCGCACGCACAGCGCTCATTGGCGACGGGGATACCCAAGCGAGCCAAGCAAGGACAGTTGTCAGCATCGCGGCAACGCTGAATCCGAGGTCTGCCACATCCACATTCCGTGCACACAAATCGAGCTCGCGATCCGCATCGATCGCCACATTGACGAGACCGGAGTTCGAATCATCTTCAGAAAAGTGCTAGCAAAGATATGAGGGAACATCTAACAAGCGAACGCGCGCAGCACATCGCTCACAGGCGTGACACACACGGGGCAGCGCAATCGCGCGCTAGAGGCTCGGGACAAGTCTATGACCTGTGTCATGCGTTGTAGGCAGCCGAGGCACGCGGCGAGGTGCCCACACGGCGCGAGCACTGCGTCGACAGGAGCGTCCAAGCAGACCCGGCACGTGGCGAAGTCGCTCGCGCTCGGGGCCTCCTCGCAATTGCCCTCCTGAGCCGTCGTGGTCGTCGGTGCGAGGGCTGCGCTGCTCGCACGATCTGGGTGGCGCACGATCGCGCATGTTGACGAGGACGGCGAGGCCGTTCCACCGGCCACGCCGCCGCCGGAGACGCTTCGGTGCAGTGCCTCAATCCTGCAAGCGAGCAGTGCGAGCATACGCAGCGAGTGCGGTGCGTTTGGCCGCAGCCCTTCGAAGAGCCGGTGCTGGAGTACCGTGGTGCTACTCCCACTGAGGCCGGCGTCGATGATGGCACGGAGGGCGTCCGCTGCGGTTGAACCGATCGCCAGCGGCTGCGCTGTCACTGCAGCAGCCTGTGCCATCAGATGGTCGGCGTGTTGTGTACGGATCATGATCTCGGAGCGGCGACGGCGGTTCTGCCAATAGCGCCGCAGAGTGCGCTCCCCGTGCCACACCACCACCGGCAAAAGACCCATGCTCAAGGCGACGAGCCTTGCCCACTTGCCAAATTGGTATGCGGGGCTGGCCTCTAGCGACGGCATCCGGGCTGGAACCGCACGGCCGTTGGAGAAGTAGCGAGCAAATTCAGAACTCCCGTAAACGATGAGCGGGTAGATGGCGCTGCTACTAGCGCGCTCGCGCCACATGGCACTGGAGTACGCCGGGTTGCTGCTGAAATGAAGGCCCCTCCACAAGTCCCAGTCCCTGACGAAAACACTATGGACGGGCCTCTAAAGCTCTTCATCACTTATGAATTCACACAACACGTAAAACGCACAGGTTCTCCCATCCTACCTGAGGTGGACGTTCTCTCCATCCTTGACCTCGACCTACGTATGTGTACTTGGTATGCCCGCGCGTCGTTTGATGAGCTCGCATTGGACTGGAGCGCCTAATGTTTGGGCTCCTCGCACTGCAGTCGGGCGGCGCGACTCCAGGTAAGCCTATCAACGACGATGACAAGCCACATGAGGACCTAAATCGTCTCGGCACCTTCATCGCAAAGGCGCTCGCGCAGGCCCCAGGCGAGTATGACCCGGACTACTTCATGCCGCTTGAGAATCCGCTCGCTCACCTCGGCGACGCGCGACGACAATTCTGCGTCAAGCGGCTCTCCGCCTCGCAGCGGTACGCTGTCGAATTGGCCATGGCCGAAATTGATGCGGCTCGTAAGATCGCCAAAGTGCGTGCGCGGATCGCCCGGAAGAAGGCACGGGAGCGCGCCGAGTTGGAAGGAGCGAACACACACACGCTCAAAAATCTGTCGCAGTTTGTCAAGGAGGAGACGGAGGCGAGGAGACGAGGCGAGGCGCAATACGAGGCGTCAGTCGGCATCAAACCGCCGCCAACACCTCCGAAACCGGCTGCGTCCCCCTTGAGAGCCATTCGGCATCCGCTGCCGCTGCACCCATCACAGATGCCATCCGCATCAACGTGGGCCGGCCGCAACGCACGTGCACAGCCTGCCAAATCGCCGTCGAGGACGCCGTCTACCGCGCCCGCCGCGCCGTCAGAATCGCTCGCCGCGCCGCCTGCAGCAGATTTGCTGTACAACAGCTGGTGGCAACCTATCAGCGACTGGATAGGCTTGAGTAATCCAGTGATCTCAGTCATGCAAGAGATATCATCCGAGAAGGAGTGCCACAACGCCTCCGCGGTGTCCTTCTCGCAGCCAGCGACACCTGCTTCCGTGAGTGCTAAGCGTGTGACGAAGGCTGTGCCTTCAGGTTCGCCGTTTCACGCGACCGCTTATTCGACGCCTCGCAAGCAAACACCGCAGGCTATGCAAGATCCACCTGCCGAAGGCGCTGGCTACTTTGAGACGCTCCGCGCAGAGGCGCAGGCGGCAATCGACGGCGCCATCGAGGAGGGCCATCGGGCAACGCGCCGGCTGTTCTCTGACAAAAAGGAGCCACAGGAAGAGGTCGTGAGCGATAAGCTCAAGGATAGATTCTTCTCCCCTCGTGGCAGCCCATCGCCGCGTCTTCTTGGCTGCAAAACGACTCCACGTTCCATAGGGCCACCGGCGCAGTCCAAGAGGCTCCCGCAGATGGCTCCACCCATTTCTTTCCGAGGCGCGTATGCACCAAGCGGGAGCTGCCCCAGCGGGAGCGGCCCCAGCGGGAGCGGCCCCAGCGGCAGCAGGTCCGCGCGTGTGGTCGTTCGAGTGTGACCGCGGCACCGCGCGACGTGCTGTGCGGAGGTCGGACGTCTTTTTCAGCCAGACCTCTCGTCTCCCACCCGCCGTCTCTCAGCCGGCTGAAGAGACCCGGAGTCGCCAGTTCACACGGACTCCGTACATTTTGAGTAGTGTAATTCTGAAACGTATCAACGTCCCTCTCTGACACCCCGACGGACGCGGACCGAGCGAAACGGCAACCGGACGGCCGAACACGTGCAGACATCGCCTGTGCACCCCGCTGCCGTCGGTGCCAGCGTGGTGAGCGGAGCCTGCCGTCGCTGGCTGCCGTGCCCCGTGCGCGTCGGCCATCGGCTCGGCGGGCCCGGCTGCCGCGGTCACATCGAATGGGCCGCGTCGCCCGCCGTCGGTTAGCCGTCGGTTGGAGCTTAAAGTTGACGCGCTACTGATCCGATCACCGAGGCCGGAGGCAGGCCCGAATCCGAGTCCGACCCGTAGGACCGCTCACGCTGCCGACGCGGCGCCGAGTTCTCTGAGTCGATCGATGAAGACAGTGTAGCTGCACATCCCCTTTTTCTTCGCCGCTTCGGCCATGTCTGGGGGCACGATGATTTTGTAACGCCGTACGAGCGCGAGCATCTTGGCAGCCTCGAGCCGGCCGCAGCGCATCCCGTCTGCACGCACGCACGCCTTGGATGCGGCAAGGTAGGCGTCGCCGCCGGTGCCGAACCCTCCAACGGCGCTCGGCTGCACCACCGACACAGGCAGAACGCCCAATACAGCGCCGACTTCCGCGTCCCACACTCCATCTCCCCCGCTGGGTGTGGGCGCATATGAGGGCGCTGTATTGGGCGCGTATGGGATGGGCGTGGGAACGGCCGTGGCGCCGACGCGGAGCGCTGTGTCGAGCGTTTTGGGTGCCAGCGTGCGATGCGGGGAGCGATGCGGGCTCGTGGAGGCGCCTCCTGTCAGAGCGCCGGCATGAGCGCCGGCGTGAGCGCCAGCGCCGGCGGACGGAGGGAAGACAGAGCCGACTAGTTGTCGTAAGACCTCGGGTGAGCGATTCCCAGGCTCCAGAAGGAGCTCCGTACGTTGTGCGAGAAGGAGCCTCTCAGCCTCGAGCTGCCGACGGAGATTGCGGATCTCGTCATCGCGAGATTCGAGCTGCCGGTGCAGCTCATCAGCGGGGACGTGTGTAGAAGGCCGGCCGCCGCGCCTCGCGCCCGAGGCGGCGCTCGTCGCGGAGCTGGCACTCGCGCCGGTCGGGGGTGGCGGCGCGCGCGCCGACGGGTGGGCCGAACCGGCGGCGCGCCGTCCGACGCCTGCAGCCGTCTTGAGGGCGCCGCTCAGCCCGTCCACACCGCCGCCGTCGCGCTGCGGCGCCGATGTGCTCCGGGCGAGGGTCTTCGAGCCCGCCACGGCGCCCGCCACGGCGCCCGCCACGGAACGGGCCCAGGGGCCCATCGCACGCTTGTCCGCGCGCCCGTCGCCGCCCGCGGGCGCGCCTGCGCCGACGCGTCGACCTAATTTGGGTCGGCCCGGGCGCTCCTCAGCTCCACCCAAATTAGGGTCCTCAATGCGACGACCCAAATTAGGATGACCCACAACGCCTCCACGAACGACTGGTGGCGGCGCGTCACCGCCCAGGCTCACGACGGGCATCGCGATCCCGGACGGCAAGAGGGACGTGCTTCGATCGCGCCGTCGAGGAGCCGCCGCCGCGCTCGCAGTGCCACCCAGGAGCCCTAAAATGGACTCGCCACCGCCGCCGTCGCCGTCGTCGTCGCCGCCCATGCCGCCACCGATCGAGAACGCGCCACGCGACATTTGCGAGCCGAGGCGAGCGGCATTGGCCTCCTGCCTCGCGAACGCATCGGCGGGCGTCGCCGGCGCCGGCGGCATCGGCGGCGGCGCCATCGGCACGGCCTGCTGCTGCTGCGCCGGCGGCTGCTGCGGCGGCGGTGGCCGTGGCCGCGGCGGCGGCGCAAATGTAACGTGCTGCTGCGCCGCGGCAGTATGGGCTGGCGCGGGCGCTTGCCACTGCTGCTCGGGGGCCTGCCACTGCTGCTGATGCGGTTGTGGGGGCGGCGGCGGCTGCAATGGTCGCGGCGGTGGCGGCGCCGCAGCAGCAGCCGCTGCGGCGGCTGCGGCGGCGGCGGCGGCGGCGGCGGCGACGGCGCCCTCGCGGTCAGGCGCACCGTACAGCGCTTCTGCGGTACTCCGAGCCGCCGGCGACCGATCGGGCTTGACGTGGCGCAGATCCGTCTGCAGGTTGCCTTCGGCGTCGCGTAGCGGCGCGCCGCCACCGCCGCGCCCAAAGGGGTTGTAGCTGCGCTCTTCGGCCGCTTCACGCGCCTCGATACGCTTGAGCTCGGCGGCTTTCGCATCCTTCTGAGCCTTCCTCTCGTCGATCTGCCTCTGCAATTCCATGCGCGTGCGCTCCTGCTGCGCTCGCTTCTGGTCGAGGTCGCGCTGGTCCGTTCTCCACGCCGCGTCGCGAATGTGTGACTCGGGCGACACATGTGATACGCTGTGGTTGTCGAGCCACAGTCCTGTTTGCACTGGTGGCGGCGGCTGGTACGCGGCCGCGTGCGGTGGCAGCGGCTGATATGCGACCATATGTGGCGGCGGCTGGTATAATTGCTGCTGCGGCGGCGGCTGGTAGTACTGCAGCGCGGGCTGTGGCGGTGGAGCCGAGTAATACGGCTGTTGCACGACATGAGTTGGCGGTGGTTGGTAGTAGCCTTGCTGCAGTGGTGGTGCGACGTGCGAGGCAACCGCATCTGCCGAGATCGTAACAATTCGTGGCGGCATTGATCGTTGCCCTTGATCAATGCCGGCAACTATGCCGACCGCTTTGGCGTTGTGGTCGCTCCGGCGGCGCGCAAAACCCGCGCGTTTTGGCACACGCGTGTGACGAAACCAAGACTCGCGGTGCTGCTGCTGTGAAACACACAACGCGCGCGCTCTCCGGACCCCCAAGCACGGGGGCCGCAATCGCAATGGACGGAGGCGTGGCCGACACAGCCTGCTATTACACAGGCCGTTAATCGGCGGCGGGCGGGGGAAGGAGAGACCCTCCCCCCTAACGTAACCCAATAGTACCGATGGGGCCACTGTTAGCAGCGGCGTTGGTAACATACACGTACCCTAACTGTACCCTGGCAGAGAGTCCACGCAATCAGTCGACACCCCGCGGAAGGGCTCGCGGTGAACAACTGAACACCGTGAAACGGTGAAGAGGAATCTTGTCGCCGAAGCATGACACTCAAAATACCAAGCATGTGGAGCACTTTTGCTTCTGTCGGGCTGTGGGAAGACGAGATGTTTGCTCAACACTGTCAAACAGGTGTCGAATTTACCCTGTGCTGTGAAAAGCCTTGTGTTTCGTGGTTTCGCTCCTCGGGAACAAGGGCCTCCTTTGTCGGCGTGTGTGGAGGAGGCCAAGACTGCTCACCGATCCGCCCTCGCATCCTCAAATACGGTACGGCTTCGGCCAGAAGCGCATTGGTAAGGCCCTGGTCGCCAATATGCACCAGTGCCAACTGCCAAGCATGCTGGAACATGTCAAGCATGGGGGGGTTGATATGCACGAGTGTGTGGGGGGGGCAGATGTGGGGAAAGGAATGGACTGTGCTCAAGATGCATTTAGATGCATTGGGGCTGCTCTACAGCCATACGGTCATAATACGGTCATCCTCGATCCTGGTGTGCGTCTGTTGTTTCTCTTATGAGCTGCTGCGTCCAAGCGAGGCCGTCTTGCACGCCACCGATAGGGTAATGGGCCCTGAGGGTAATGTGTGTTTGGCAGGCTGTGTGAGCGTCGGTCCACACGTCCAAGCAGGGGTAGCAGGGGTATGTGTGTTTGCAATTAACACTGTGCTTAAACACTGTGCTTGATTGCAGATCATACGTGAGTGAGTGCAATGTTCGGCTCTCATGGCATACATGTACCTCGGGACTACATGTATAATCATCTCTAAATCACTTCAACATGCTCCTCGAAAAGCCGTGCTTTAAATCCCGCATCTTCCTGCAAATGACCCTTCCCCCCCTTCCCCCCTCTTTTTTCACAAAGCATGCAAAGCGAGGCTCCCCGGATGTTCCCCACAAGTCAAGCACAGTCCCCACACACACGCCCCCCTACCTAGCGTATGAGGCACCACCGGACTACCGGACTGTGTGTCCCGGCTCCCCCCGGTGTCTTTTTACCGGTAGTCCGGTGGTGCCTGAAACTACTGTAGCGCTCTCCTCCTCGCCACGCCTACTTGTAGCTCTTCAGACTCTTCACATGGAATCGGCGAGGGCTCTTGAGATGCTCGCAGGGCGCTTCGAGAGCGTTGAAGCGTCCCGACAATTTGCACTTCTGGCAAAGGGGCAAGGGAATGATTTCTACGCCAAGGGCGAGTACCAAGCTGCGGAGAAGTGCTACACGCTCGCGTTGGAGACGGCTGGCGCAACTATGAAGGGTGATTGGCTTGGTGAGCACATGAAGCCCCATGCAGAAGGCCGTGACCTACTCGCCGATAGGACGCTGCTACTCCCTGCATCCGAGATTGCAGCGTGCTATTCGAATCGGGCAGCGTGCCATTTGGCTCTGCACGCCTTCGTAGCCGCTGAGTTTGATGCGACGCTTGCACTCGAGCTGCGGCCCGACTATGCCAAGGCGCTGTTCCGCCGAGGCCTGGCCAGGGAGGCACTCGGCGAGTTTTCACGGGCGTGCGACGACATGCGTCGCGTGCTCATTCTCGACCCGAGCGTGAAGGATGCCGAGCAAGCGATCCCCAGGCTGGACAAACTCACCCTCAAGAAAAAGGAGGAGCGGATGCTGGCGCCCCCCACCCCTCCACCAAGCATGGCCTCGCCCTTGGTGACGACGGTCAGGGCAGAGCCACTCAAGATCGCCGACTACGACCCGAAGCAGCCCGTGCTGGCCCAGGTGCTCGCGAACCGAAAAGCTCTCCTCACTATACACCAGAGCGGACAGCTCGCGGCCCGTCACATTGCGGACTACAAGAAGTTCCTCTCGTCGCTCACACGACGGCTCAACGAGCAGCAGCCCGAGATCGAGCGGCGAACCATGCGTCTCAAGGCGAAGCAAGCGGCGCAAGGGAGCCGGCACACGGCGGACTGCGAGCACGCCGTACGGAAGCAACAAGCGATCATCGAGCAGTGGAACCAGGAGAAGCACATCTTCGACAAGGAGCTCGCATGGCTCGTCTCGCTGCCGGCATACCAGCATACGCAGGCCATCGTGAAGAACAAGTTCAGAGTCGACAGCTCGGGCGAATTTTATGACGTCGAAGAGTTTGAGGCGGAGCAGGAGGAGATCTTCGGTGGCTCTTTCGAGGACATGTGCCGCAAAATGGAGCTTGAGGACAAGGACAGGGTGCAGAAGAAGAAGCTAGGAGGCCAGCAGGGAGCAGGCCAGGGAGCGCCGGATCCCGAATTCGTATAGGATGGCGTAGGCCCTATAGGATGTCAACAGAAAGAGTTTGGGGGGGAGATTCACACTTTTGGGGATCAATGTAGTTCACACTTCTCCGGACCCGGCTCGGAGGATCTGAAGATCGGCGACCGACCTCCTTCCCATTTCGCCATGGACAAGACCGCTATCGCCGCGGCCGTCCAAAAGGTGTGGACTCCGTGCATCGAACGTGCGATCTCTCTATCAACGCTGCTCCTCTCCCTTGCTGCGCTGCTCACCGGCGGCGAGCTCACCGCCTTCTGTCGCCTCAGGAAATCGAGCGCCAGCAAGCCAACGTGGACTACGACGCCTTGTCCGAGGAGGAGCTAACCCAGGTGATCGAGTCACTGACGAAGAAGCTGGCGCTCTGCAAGGCCACGGCCGAGGCCCGTGGCGTAGCCGGTGGAGCCCCCAAGGCTGCGCCGAAGAAGGTGGCCCAGAAGGTCGAGGGCAACTGGCCCGACCTGCCGTGGGGCCTGGCGGGCAAGCAGGACGCGAAAAAGATCCACGACTACCTCACGAAGTGCATGAAGGAGCGCATCATGATCATCGATGGCGCGATGGGCACCACGATCCAGCAGTACAAGTTCACCGAGGAGGACTTCCGCATGGAGATGTTCAAGGATTGCCCGCCGACGCAGGAGCTCAAGGGCAACAACGATCTTCTCGTCTTCACGCAACCGGACACGATCCGCGAGATCCACCGTCGGTACTACGAGGCCGGCGCGGACATTTGCGAGACCAACACGTTCTCGGGCACCGTCATCGCGCAGGCGGACTACGCGATGGAGCACGTCGTGTACGACATGAACAAGAAGGCATGCGAGCTCGCCGTGGACGCGGCCAAAGAGATCACCGCCAAGGAGCCCCACCGCCCGCGGCTGGTGGCGGGCGCGATCGGCCCGACGAACCGCACGCTCTCCATCTCGCCCTCCGTCGAGGACCCTGGCTTCCGCAACTGCACCTGGGACGAGGTGGTCGCCGCGTATAAGACGCAGGTCGCGGGCCTGATCGACGGCGGCGCGCACATCCTGCTCGTCGAGACCATCTTCGACACGCTGAACGCCAAGGCAGCGCTGTACGCGATCGACGAGTACTACGAGGAGTCTGGCTGCCCGCGCCTGCCGGTGATGATCTCGGGCGTCATCTGGCTGATTGCCTCCCTCATCTGGCTGATTGCCTCCCTCATCTGTCTGATTGCCTCCCTCATCTGTCTGATTGCCTCCCTCATCTGTCTGATTGCCTCCCTCATCAGGTGATGATCTCGGGCACCATCGTCGATATGTCTGGCCGCACCCTCTCCGGACAGACGACGGAAGCTTTCTACGTCTCTGTCCAGCACGCGAAGCCCATCTGCATCGGCCTGAACTGCGCGCTCGGAGCCGACCAGATGCTCCCATTCATGCAGGCGCTCTCGAACGTGGCCGAGTGCTTCGTGCACTCGTACCCGAACGCCGGCCTGCCGAACGCCATGGGCGGCTACGACGAGACGCCCGAGTCGTTCGCCAAGTCGGTCAAGCTCTTCCTTGACACGGGTCTCGTCAACGCGCTTGGCGGGTGCTGCGGCACGACGCCCGAGCACATCGCGGCGGTGAACAAGATGGTGATGGACGCGATCGCGAACGGCACGCCGTTCCGTCCGCGCGAGCGCCCGCCGCCCTTCACCGAGATGCGCATCTCGGGCCTCGAACCTCTGACTGTGAACAAGTCCCTCGGGTTCATGAACATTGGCGAGCGGTGCAACATTGCGGGCTCAGCCAAGTACAAGAAGCTGATCCTGAACGGCGAGTACGACAAGGCGCTCGAGATCGCGCGCCAGCAGGCCGAGTCGGGCGCGCAGGTCATCGACGTCAACATGGACGAGGGGCTGCTCGACGGCGAGTTCGCGATGAAAAAGTTCCTCAACATGCTCATCCCTGAGCCCGACATCTCAAAGCTGCCCCTCTGCATCGACTCGTCCAAGTTCCACATTGTGGAGGCGGGCCTCAAGTGCTGCCAGGGCAAGTGCATCGTCAACTCGATCTCGCTCAAGGAGGGCGAGGAGGAGTTCATCCGCAAGGCCAAGATTGTCAAACGCTACGGCGCGGCGGTGGTAGTCATGGCCTTTGATGAGAAGGGCCAGGCGGCGGGTTACGAGGAGAAGATCTCCATGTGCAAGCGCGCGTACGACATCCTCGTGTCGCCCAAGGTCGACTTCCCGCCCTGGGACATCATCTTCGACCCGAACATCCTCACGATCGCTACCGGCCTCGCTGAGCACAACAACTACGGCAAGGACTTCATCCTTGCCACCAAGTGGATCACTGAGAACCTGCCCGGTGCCAAGGTCTCGGGTGGCGTCTCCAACCTCTCGTTCGGCTTCCGTGGGCTCCTCGATCTGCGCGAGGCGATCCACGCCGTCTTCCTGTACCACGCAATCAAGAACGGGATGACGATGGGTATCGTCAACGCGGGCGCGATGCCCATCTACGAGGACATTCCGCAGCCGATGCGCGACTACATTGAGGAGGTCGTCCTCAACCAATCGGCCGACGGCGAGCACGTCGAGAGGCTGCTCAAGTTCGCCGAGGAGCAAAAGGAGAACAAGGACAACAAGGGGTCCTCCGGCCCCAAGAAAGACGCGCTTGAGTGGCGCAGCAAGCCAGTCAACGCGCGCCTCACGCACGCCCTCGTCAAGGGCATTGCCGAGTTCATCGAGGAGGACACCGAGGAGGCGCGTCACCTGTTCCCGACCAACCTGGAGGTCATCGAGGGTCCGCTCATGGAGGGCATGAACGTGGTCGGCGATCTCTTCGGCGCGGGCAAGATGTTCCTGCCGCAGGTGATCAAGTCGGCGCGCGTCATGAAGAAGGCTGTGGCGTACCTGCTGCCGTTCATGGAGGCTGAGAAGGCCAAGGCCGCGGCCGAGCGCAAGGCGGCGGGCCTGGCCGAGATCGAGGAGAAGGGCAAGGGCGTTGTCGTGATGGCCACCGTCAAGGGCGACGTGCACGACATCGGCAAGAACATCGTCGGCGTCGTGCTGGGCTGCAACAACTACACCATCGTCGACATCGGAGTCATGTGCAACTCGCGCGACATCCTGCAGGCCTGCGTGGACCATAAGGCGGACATCCTCGGCTGCTCCGGCCTGATCACTCCCTCGCTCGACGAGATGGTCACTGTGGCCAAGGAGATGGAGCGGACGGGCCTTCGCATCCCCCTGCTCATCGGCGGCGCCACCACATCCAAGATGCACACGGCCGTCAAGGTGTCACCGAACTACCCATCGGGCTTCGCGATGCACGTGCTGGACGCGTCGCGCGCCGTCTCTGTGTGCGAGTCGCTCCTGAACGACAAGAAGCGCGCCGAGTTCATGGAGGACGTGCGCGAGCAGTACGAGGAGATGCGCGAGGACCACTACCGTTCCCTCGCCTCGCGCAAGTTCCTCTCGCTCGAAAAGGCGCGCGCCAAGATGCTCGTCGTCGATTGGAAGGCGACCGCGATCCCGACCCCTAAGCTCCTTGGCGTCAAGGTCTTCAAGGACTACGACCTCAAGGAGATGCTGCCGTACATCGACTGGAACCCCTTCTTCCAGGTGTGGCAGCTGCGCGGCAAGTACCCCAACCGCGGCTACCCCAAGATCTTCAACGACGAGACCGTCGGCGAGGAGGCGAAGAAGCTGCACAACGACGCGCTCAAGCTCATCGACGAGATCATCGCGAACAAGACGCTCCAAGCGAACGGCGTCGTGGGCATCTGGCCGGCGAATAGCGTGGGCGACGACATCGAGGTGTACAAGCCCGACGGATCGGGCGTCAAGTTGGGCACCTTCCACACGCTCCGCCAGCAGGAGGAGCGCGAAGAGGCGACCTACTACGCCATGTCCGACTTCGTCGCCCCGAAGACGAGCGGCAAGACCGACTACATTGGCGCCTTCGCCGTCTCCGCCGGCTTCGGGTGCGAGGAGGTGTGCGCCAAGCTGCGCGAGCAGAACGACGACTACAAGGGCATCATGATGGAGGCGGTCGCCGATCGGCTCGCGGAGGCTTTCGCCGAGCTGCTGCACCACAAGATTCGCAAGGAGCTCTGGGGCTATGCTCCCGACGAGAAGCTGTCCGCGGACGACATGCTCAAGATGAAGTACCAGGGCATTCGGCCTGCCCCAGGCTACCCGACGCAGCCCGACCACACGGAGAAGAAGTTCATGTGGGAGCTCATCCAGGCGGATAAGAACTGCGACATCCAACTGACGGACTCGCTCGCCATGCTCCCAGCGGCCTCGGTCTCGGCGCTTGTCTTCGCCAACGAGTGCGCCTCCTACTTCCAGGTGGGCAAGGTCTGCAAGGACCAGATGGTCGACTACGCGGCCCGCAAGGGACAGTCGCTCGAGGTGACCGAAAAGTGGATGGGACCGTACCTCGGCTATGACTCCGACGCCAAGTGAGCTCGCGGCAATCGCCTATGACAAGCAGGGCAGGCGTGTCAGTCCGAGGGACGCTGTGCGCTCCTGCGAACGCGGGGCACTTTGTGCGAACGCGAGACAGGCCAGCGAGGAGCAGCTAGGGTATGAGGCTCGACAGCGTGCCGCACAGCGTCTTGGGCCCGCGTTCAATGGTCGCGCAGTGGAGAGGCAAGGTAAGCGGCGGCGGCGGCGGCGGCGGCACGGGCGTGGGGTCGGGACTTGAAGGTGAGACCCGCGCCGATCTAGCGCCGATCCAAGTTTGCGCCATCTCTGGGGTATGAAGGTGTCTCGCAGCTGTCTGTGACGCGTGCGTGGTCTGGTGGCGGAATGTGTATTGTCCGACTGGCGCACGGCACAGCATGGTGCGGAGACAAGCGGAGACCGGAGTGGACTTGTGCATGTATACCACGTTCAAGTTAACTTCTAATTAACTTCCTACAACGGCTATCATTTCTTATACATACTTACTGCACTTGCTCTGCCGCGCCTATCGTATGACGCTATATGACGCGCCGCGCCTTGCGTTCCCAGCGCTGAACAAAGTCCAAGCAAGAACCCCGCGCAAGCTTGTTCGATTTGTGGATGGCGTGAGCCCTCTCACACCACCGCGAGTCATTAAGCTGCTCCAGCTGCGGTGGGTAAAGGTTGTATGACGCTGGGAGCTCGATCAGCGGCTCCGTCGTGCGGGCTAGGAAGTAGATCCAGACTTGCTGGTCGCCGCCGTCACCCGAGCATGCTTGCCAAGGGCGACGCGCAATCGCCCGGGCGATGAGTCTCCAGGCCGCATCGAGGCGGGATTGTGAGCTCACGTGAAAGCTCATGGTGCCCGAGTTCACAAGCTCGTGGTCGGCTCGGAATGTGAAGGCTAGTGCATCCGGTGGGAGAGACTTGGCCAGGTGGTCTATGTTGCGCAGCAGGAGCATGTCCGTGTCTAGGTAGATGAGCCGCCGACCGAGCTGCAAGCTTGCGTTCATGACGGAGAGCTTGGCGAAGGTTGCTTGATGCATTTTGCTTGCCCACGTGGGCACGGTCGGCTCTTTCCAGCTCGTGTGCAGCTGCATATTGTGCTGCATCCGCATAGCTGTCATGTTGACAGCGCTCAAGTTTCTGCCGGTGAGCAAACAGTGCAAAGGCAGTGAAGCATTGACCGCCCGTAGATTGGCGGCCAATTCGACCACCCGCCTTGCCTGAACACGCCACTGAGTCGTGGGCGCGCCACTGAGCCCCCTGGGTCGTACATGGCGATCATCCGCATGCAGAACAGTCACAAACGCCGCCGGTGGGCTCCGCAAGGTCGCCTTCGCAATGCTCGCGTTTACCGACAACGTGCATAGCACCGAAGGCTGGCAGAGCCGACGCAGCCCATGCTTGGCCAGCGTACCCACACGCTCCTTGCAGGGACAGGACTCCGGGTGGAGCAAGTCAGTGTCTGGCAGAGCACAAACCATGCGGGGGCCGCTGAACCATGCTGGACTTCATGCGTTACCGGTATAGACTGATGCGTTACCGGTACAGTACCCGGTACATTCATTCTGAATCTTCATTTCGCCGACCGCCTTTGAGCAGGCGCGGGGGGGCGCTCTGAGAGCGGAAGGCGGCAGGGTCGGGTTCGCAGGGGGCGGCCTCTTCTAACTCGGCCGCGGGGCGCGGTGCCGCGGTCGGCTCCGGGGCTGCGGCTGGGTTTGTACGTTTGTTTCGAACGTTTGTTGAGCCGCGGCCGCGGATTCGGTCGTCGCGCGGTCGTGCGGTGCGGGTGCGTTGGTGGGTTGGGATCCGTGTGCCCGTGTGTCCCCGTGAACGTTAACACGACAGACGCGACAGCCGGTGTGTCCCGTGTGAACGTTAACACGACAGACGCGACAACCACTGTGGGGACAGGGGAAAGTTGAGGCCCGCGCGCGCGGTGTGTCAGGCTTCCCAAGGAGGTGATGCCCGATGCTGTGACCCTCCCAATTGCGCCGCCTTATTCGTGGGGCCGCACGTACTCCGCCGCCTCAAACATGTCCATGCATCTGCCTGGCCTGATGCTATCGCAATCCGTCGTGGTTCAGCCCACCAAAGAGGGCTTCGACGTGCACTTGGGCGAGGGCCAGGCAGATGTGAGGGTGATTGTCTCTCCCGAACACTCTAGGCCGCTGCAGCCTGGCGATCCGGTGACTCTGACGAGTGTGCCGGGTGCTGAGGGCGTGTTGAAAGAGGAGCAGGAGGACGGATCTTGGGCGGTGCGGACGAGAGTTGACGGGAAGCTCGTTGAGCTTGGCACCTTCCCCGCCACGAGTGTTGTCTTCTCGTGGGCCGCGGGCCGTGACATCTGGGCATCGGCGGTCTGCCTGGCGCCGCACCTGGTAGCCACTCGTTCCTTCAACTGGCTCGGTGTCGCAACGCTCGAGCCAGAGGCTGCTGACGCGCGCGATGCGAGGCGGGCCCTCGCCGTGGGCGATCCGGCCGCTCTGTGGGACACGCTACAGCACTGCGGACGGGGCATCACCCTCCTCGAACGCTGCGGCGACGGCGGCACGCGCTGGCGCGTGCGCGTCGAGGACCTTGCACTAGCAGCTGAGGGACATGCGCCGCTGCGGCCGACGGAGCTCGAGGTGGCTGCCTCGTCGGTGGCCGCGCTACCAAACTGGCCATTCCTCGGCGTCTCAGTAGCGTGCCTGCGTGCATTCGCCGCCGCGCACGCGCCGCAGCTCGGCAACGCGACGACCGAGGAGGCGTGCGAGCGAGTTTGCAAGCCGCTCACCGAGCGGGCAGGCGCCTCGCTCGCCGCCTGTCTACAGCGCGTGGGCGCCGTCGACCAAGGTGTGGCTCCGCGCTCGAACAGAGTAATGCGTACTGATAGCGTGCTGAAAGCACATGCGGAGCCGACGCGCGCGCGGGTCTGCGCCCAGCTGCCACATCATGAGGATCGTGCACACTGGAGGGGGGGGGCATTCGATGGATGACTGATGCGCGTGTCTGCGTGCGCGTTACCTTGCAGCGTCAGGCCGGTCATTCGTGGCCGCGCCCACCGCGTTCGTCTCGCACGCGCGCGCGTACAAGTTCGCCGAGCTCGTTTCGTCCGTCGAGGATTTTGCGGCAAGCCAGCCTAATCCGGAAGAAGTCTACGTCTGGCTCGACGTCTTCTCGCAGAGTCAACACTGGCTGGGCGAGGTGGGCAGCGCCGAGCGGCCCTGCAACTGGGATGTCGTCTTCCAGCTCACGACAGCCGCAATTGGGCACACGTGCCTCGTTTTTTCGCCTTGGCGCGATGCCGTGCCGCTTCGGCGCGCGTGGATCTTGTGGGAGGCGCTCTGCACTGTGGCTGCGGGCGGCGAGGCCGGAAGGCGGAGGCTGAGTGTGCAGCTACCCCCCACCGAGGCGGTCGACTTTGAAGCGGCGTTGGTAACAGAGTTCGACGCGATCGCCAGGGCCGTGTCGCGCGTCGACTCGAGGCGGGCCGTGTGCTTCACGCCGGATGACGAGGCAATGATCCACGACGCGATAGAGCGGCGCCTCACCGGTGGGCACCGCGGCCTCGATGCGTTGCTCGCCGAGGCGCTGCGCGGCTGGCTGGCCAGCCGGGGACGGGCGGCGCTCGCGCGGCTTCCCGAGGAGGAACGCGGGACGTCGAAACTGCTCAACAACCTCGGGAGGCTGCTGCATGACCAAGGCGATCTGGAGGGCGCGGCGCCGTTGTTCCGCGAGGCGCTGGCGGCGAGACGCGCGACGCTGGGCAACGCGCACCCGGACACGCTGACGTCGATCAACAACCTCGGGAGGCTGCTGCATGACCAAGGCGATCTGCAGGGCGCGGCGCCGTTGTTCCGCGAGGCGCTGGCGGCGAGACGCGCGACGCTGGGCAACGCGCATCCGGACACGCTGACGTCGATCAATAGCCTTGGGTCGCTGCTGCATGACCAAGGCGATCTGCAGGGCGCGGCGCCTTTGTTCCGCGAGGCGCTGGCAGCGAGTCGCGCGACGCTGGGCGACGCGCACCCGGACACTCTGGCGTTTATCAGCAACCTCGGGTCGCTGTTGTATGCGCAGGGTGATCTGGAGGGTGCGGCGCCTTTGTTCCGTGAGGCGCTGGCAGCGAGTCGCGCGACGCTGGGCGACGCGCACCCGGTCACGCTGGCGTTTATCAGAAACCTCGGGTCGCTGTTGTATGCGCAGGGTGATCTGCAGGGCCCGGCGCCGCTGTTCCGCGAGGCGCTGGCAGCGAGTCGCGCGACGCTGGGCGACGCGCACCCGGACACGCTGACGTCGATCTACAACCTCGGGTCGCTGCTGCAGGCGCAGGGCGATCTGGAGGGCGCTGCGTTGCTGCGCCGCGAGGCGCTGGCAGTGAGGCGCGCGACGCTTGGCGACGCGCACCCGGACACGCTGACGTCGATCAACCAACTAGGTTTGGTGTTGCACGACAAGGGCGATCTGGAAGGTGCGGCGCTGCTTTACCGCGAGGCGCTGGCAGAAAGTCGCGCGACGCTGGGCGACGCACACCTGTCCATGGTGCAGTTGATCAACAACCTCGGGTCGGTGCTGCAGGACCAAGGCGATCTGGAGGGCGCAGCGCCGCTGTTCCGCGAGGCGCTGGCAGTGAGGCGCGCGACGCTGGGCGACACACACCCGCTCACGCTAGGGTCGATCTACAGCCTTGGGTCGCTGCTGCAGGCGCAAGGCGATCTGGAGGGGGCTTTGGTATGCTTCATGGAGGAGCTTGACGGCTGCACCGCGCACTACGGCGATGCCCATCAGGAGACGCGCAGCTCAGCACAGGGTGTGGTCCGGCTGCTGAAGTCGATGGGCAGGGCAAGTGACGCAGTTCGGGTCGGCACCATGTATAGCTGTCATTCGACATCAGATGAAGATGAAGATGAAGATGAAGATGAAGATGAAGATGCAGATGCAGATTCAGATTCAGATTCAGATTCAAGCAATTAATTGCAATATCTACGTTGTATGTTGACAAAGGGTTGTTAATATCAAATATGTTTACCTGAAAGAACCAGGAGGATGCCTTCCCGTGGTCCTTGCTAGGTGAGGTTATTGATCGGTTGGAGGTTGGCGCGGTTGGGTGCGGTGAAGTTGAAATACCGGCCCTGGCGCCCGGGGATAGACGATAGTTAGTATCGTAAGTTCGGTATTAGACGTCATTATATGATACAAGTTACAACCTCCTGAGAGAGGTGGTGGGAGGCCGGCCGTTGCCGTTAGGCTGCGGCGGTCCTCGCCATGTCCGCGGTTTCGTCCGGTTTCGTCAATGATCGTTCGTCGGAGCTGACGAAGCCGCCGGCCCGTAGCCGTACGACGGGCGCCCCACCACCCGCAACCCAGGGCAGCAGCACCTTCAGTCCCTGCCCCTACTCGACTGGACTACCATGCACATGTGTCGAGCACATGTGCTTTCACGCCGACCCTCGTGTACACGCTATATACACCTTCCGCGTCGTATCCGTTTGAGGGTTTCCGCCGGTACATATAAGTTAGAAGCTTAGAACTGAGCTTAGAACGCATTGTAGCTCAGGAAAGAGATCGTCTTTTCAGAGTGACTTTGTCAACTGACTAACATGTGCGGACATGCCCTCCTCATGAATCCTCATACGTCATGGTGAACGCCCCGCCCGCACCGCAGAGAGCATCGGCAGGTTCGCATGCTTCGCAGCCATTCGTGCAAAGCTCGGGCGGCGGTCTGGCGGCGGCTCCGGCGGCTTGGAGCCCCCCGCACGCGCTAGGGCCGCCATGCCGCGCTGCGAAATGCGTGGGTTGCCGAGCAGCTTCACGGTCTCGAAGGCTGGCAGGTAGGCCATCGCCACCGCGAGCGCACTCACGCCGACGTCGCCCAGGTCATTATTCTCGAGCCGGAGCACCCGAAGGCGCACGCAGAGCGGCAGCACATGCGCCAGCTGCACGGCCTCCTTGTCACCCCATCGCGCTCCGCTAAAGTTGAGCTCCTCGACGGTGCTGAGCAGCTCGACGCACGTACGCTCGAACAGGGGGGCCACGAAGCTGTCGCGCGGCGCACGGGCGGTGTAGACGAGATCTTCGCCATGCCGTTGCCCAGAGTGGAACGCGAGGGGCGTGAGGGGCGCCGGACGGTCAAAGGCAACGTCCGGCCCGTCCTCTTTGCCAAGATCGACGAGTTGTGGCCAGTCGGCGGTGCTTGAGTTGCTGGCGGGCTTGAGGAGGTTTGCCAGTGCGAACTCGGCCACACAATGGCCGAGTGCCCAATACGAATGGCCTTCACCGCTCGGTGTGCTCAGTCCTGCAGCAGGCTCCGCAGGGACGCCCTTGGTCGTCGCCATCCAGACTGTCGTCCCTGCGTGAGCAAACCAAAGCCCCTGTCGCATAAGTGACGCATCGGCGCTGGGCGACGCCTCCATACCCTTGTCCATACCCTCCTCCCAGCCACACCAGTCGATGAGCACGCCCAGCTCCTGCACGCCGCGCCTCGTGAAGCCGTGCCACCGCTTCACGAGCGCGTCGACGAGAAGGCGAGCTGTGATACCGTGAGGATCAGCGGAGTGCTCTGCGGTTCGCCTAAAATGGGAGAGTACGATCACCGGTAGCGCGACCTTCGCGCTCGACTCCTTATGGATCTGCCGGAGCTCGTCGACGGTGATCGTGGCCTCCGCCGGTAACTCTTCGCGCGTCGCGGGCAGCCGAAACTGACGATCTGTGTGGTGCCCTTTGAGCCACGTGGCGCGGAGCAGCAGTAATGGTTTCGAAACGTGATCAAGGTGGCGCCCAACGACCCTCAAGCGCTGATCGCGGTCAAGCTCATCGAAAAACGCATCATCGTCCGTGTAGCGGCAAGGCTCGGCAGCATCTGCGCTCATCGCGAGGCGCTTTGCACGCGTTGCCGCGATGCCGATTGCGAGCCTCGACATGTGTGCCGCCTCTGCATGAGCTGCTGCCTGCGCCGATGTGAGAGGCGCAACGTTGTACTGCGGAGGTGCGTCGCCGAGAGGCACAATGTATCGACGCCGCGACGATTTCCGTAGGCGACCCAGGCGCAGAGGGAGGAGCAGGATGGTGCGAAGCTTCATGATTTGTGTGGAACTGGTGTCGCGGCACTCTGCAGAGCGCGGCAGTGTCGAATCCGCGCAGGATTTAATCCAGGCAGGAACTGCCGTGCGATGTGCAAGAACCCACACAAAAGACGTTTCGAATTTCGGAAAGATCGAGTGCATGCTAAGTGGGCATGTGCGGGCTTCCAATCCGTGCCCGTCACTGACTGAGAAGAAGAGCGTTCGGCCACAGTGCGAACGAGCCCCTTCAACCCTTGATGCACACCTGCCAGTCGCCGCGCACGTCGGTGCACAGCCGCAGGTCCTCATCCAAGTAGAGCACCTCAAACCAGCCGGAGCCGACCGGAGGGAGAGGCAGCTGGACGGAGCGCCACTTGGCCGCACACGACTCGAACCGGAAGTTGACGCGCCCACCCTGTGCCTGCGGCTCGCACGAGGAGCCAACACGCAGGAAGCCGCCCTCGAAGCTGATCTCGTTCGAGAGGGAATAGTCGAAGGCGCCGCGTTGGGCGCCGCGTTCGTCCGCCGCCGCCGTCCGCCCGATCGTCTGGCTGGCGCCCTGGCAAGGGAGCCCGAGGAGGCCCGAATTCGTCAACGCGAGCAGCTCGGATTCTGTCGTCCAAACCACGCGCCAGGTGCCGAGTAGCTTGGTCGACTGGGCTGGCCGTGCGGTCGGGTTGAGCTGCTCGAGCTCCCGAATGAGATTGATGATGCGAGCACGCCCGGCCTCGTCCGTGGCTGCACCGAGGCGCTGCCCCTCACACGCCTGCATGAGCGCCGTCTTGAGCGCGCGCCGCTGCCCTGCGGCGGCCATAGTGCTCGACACGACGCGCCAGAACGAGGCGGGCGCTGCCTCCTCCGGGGGGGCCCGCGTCAGGTAGAACAGGTACCTGCACTCCGAGGCCGATGAGAGGTCGAATCAGAGCGTACTCAGAGCGCACTCAGGGCGCACCCAGAGCGCAATCAGTTAACTCAGAGCGCAATTAAGGTAATGGCGTACGAGGTAATGGCGGTAATCAGAGCGCAATCACGGGTAATGGCGTACGAGGTAATGGCGGTAATCAGGGCGCAATCAGGGTAACGGCGTACGAGTCAGGCGACTCGCCCTCTCCCTGCTTGATCAGACCGAGCTCACGCGCCGTCGAGCGCCCTCCGTCCACGCCTGCGCGCACGACGCGCGTGTCGGCGTCCGTGTAGGTGAGCAGCCACGTACGCTCCGTGCCTGTGGGGAACTGGATCGACGGCAACGCCACACCGCCGAGCGTCGCCGTGAGCGTGCGGAAGGCGACGCGAAGCGCGGCCTTGGAGGCGGACGGCTGCTCAAAGGTGGCCGCCAGTGAGAGCTGCACAGCGCCGCCGAAGAGGCTCAGCTCATTGCGATACGTGCGGCTGGCCACGTCGACGATTTGGAACGCACGGCCTCGGAGCGGGCCCAGGGCTCCGTTAGACGGCGGAGGCGCGTCGCTGAATCGAACGCGCCACGCACCATCGAGGGCGGCCACCGCGGTGGAGGCTCCTGTGGGGTTGCGGGCCTCGAGCGCACGGCACTTTGCATCGATCTCGTCAAAGGTAGCAGAAGGTACTCCCAGTGCCGGGTCGCCGTACGGAGCGAGCAGCTCGAGCACGGAGCTCTTGAGGCGTGCAGTGCCTTCGGCTTCAGGCAAAGCCCCAATGCTGCGCTGGGCGAGCTCGGTGACTATGGCTACCGCACGTGAAGAGTCGTACTTCACCGTGAGTGCGGCGAGCGCGGGGGGACCGCGACGAAACTGACTGACTGACTGACTGAGTGCGGCGGAGGCGAGGAGGATGACGTGCAGCATCGCCGACGACGACTTGACAGACTGGACGAAATCGCCGTGAACGGAGCGTGGAAGCACAGATAACGGTAGTACAATTTAGTCTGTGCATCACCTGGGGATGCATTGGCACTTGGTGCGTTAAAGCGAGTACCCCGGTACAGTACGGGTATACCTCCAGCACACTCTGTGAAAAATTGTCCCTGCACTTCCTCTCACATGCTGAACCACACGGTGGCTGCTGCCTTCGCCCGTGCGCACACGTCGGTATCGTCGCAGGAGGAGCTGCTCGGCGTGGCGCTCGAGGCGGCTCTCGAAGATGGCGACGAGCCCGCGATGAAGCAGCTCATGCTGTCAGCCATGCGAGATGACAAGGCGAGCCTGCTCGCAATATGCAGCGAGTTGATCTTCGCGTGCTGCGAAAAGGGCTTTGCCCAGGTGGTGAGCCTGATGCTGGCCAACGGCGTGGATACCATGCTCTCACTGCCCAGTTCCCAGCAGACTCCGCTCCACGTGGCGTGCGAGCATGGGCGTACGCGCATCGTGCAGGTCCTGCTCACAGGCCGTGCGCAGGTCGACGCGCGGGATCGCCACGGGTTCTCGCCGCTCGGCATCGCGGCAGCGCACGGCGAACTTGAGATCGCACGACTGTTGCTCGCGATGGGTGCCGCCGTCGACGGCGCGAGCAACGATGGCACGACACCACTCCTTGCGAGCTGCGCCAGCGGGCACTTGCCGCTTGTGCGGCTGCTGCTCTCCCGCGCGGCCGACGTGATGGCGATCCAGGGCAGCGGCGAGACGCCTCTGAGCGCCGCGGCACGTCGTGGGCATGCTGGTTGCCTCGCAGTGCTGCTCGGGGCAGGCGCGCGCGACCACGAGCCTTCGCGGCCGCACCATCGACCGCCGCGCGTGTCGGCACTTGAGGCAGCGCTCGTGGCCTTTGAGGCCACAGGGAGCGCACAGCACGCAGCGTGCGTCGAGATGCTCCGACGGGGACGCACGGGCGCCGTGATGGGCACACGGCCGCCGGCGAACCGAGAGGGCGCCGTGGCGGGCGCGGTCGATGCGTCGCAGCAGCGCACGAGCAGCAAGTGCCCACTGGCGCAGCTCGCAAGGAGCGGTGTCGTGCCATCGTCGCTCGCGCCGCCGACGATGCCGAGGACGACGCCGAGGACGACACCAGAGGGGCAGGCGGACGCAGCAGACGCATCGAACGCGTCGTTACGCCAGACAGAAGCGTTGCTCAAGTGCGAGCTCGCTCGCGCCGCACTCGTGGCCGAGCGCCGGCTGCAGGCCGCGCCGGCCGCGTCGACGAGCGTTGTGGCGGGCACGACTTCGTTGAGCGAGAGAGAGGCGATCCTAATTAGGGAACTGGAACGGGCAAGGTCGGCGCACGTGGCGCAGGCGGCACGCGCGGCCTCGGTGCGGGCGGCAGACGCGGCGCACGCGGCGCAGCTCGCTGCGGAGATGTGCGCAGATCGGCTGCTCGCAGAGGAGGAGATTGCACAGATTGCGAGAGGCGTTGAGGCGTCGTCTCGAGCACATGCGGCAGGCAAAGCCAAGGGGAGGCGAAGGGCGCGAAAGGCGCGCGCTCGGAGGCCCGGAGAAGCCGGTTCACATTCACACTTCGGAGCAGCCGGCTCGAGCGAGGTGGAGCCGGAAGATAGGCATGCACGCCTCGCTGGCGATGACAACGTCGGCGTTCACACTCACACATCGGAAGATAGGCATGCACGCCTCGCTGGCGATGACGACGTCGGCGTTCACATTCACACATCGGAAGATAGGCATGCACGCCTCGCTGGCGATGTCGACGTCAGCGTCGCCGGCGGCGGCGGCGGTGACGACGTCGGCAACGGTGGCGGCGGCGGCGGCGGCGGCGGCGACGACGACGGCGGCGGCGGCGAAGACGGCGGCGACGGCGACGGCGGCGGCGACGGCGGCGACGGC
>JWZX01002586.1:0-37610 GCA_001275005.1 Chrysochromulina tobinii | reverse complement strand
CGGAGCACCCCGCCGCGCCGGCCACCACGGCACGCTCGATGCGCACCTCGACCGTTCCAAGCCACCGGCCGACGCCAAGGTGCACGCCGCTCGGCACGCCGCGCACCTCGGCGGCCCTCTGGCCGTTGATGTGCCACGCGAGCACGCCGCCGGCGAGCGTCATGCGGATCCGATCGCCCGCCTTGTAGGTGGGCAGGCCGCTCTGGACAGCGGAGCCCTTGTTAAAGATCCTGCCGTCCCCAAAGTAGCCCCAGCTCTCGGCGTCTGCACCCAGAGAGCTGGACAGGGCGGCCTTGCCCGGCGGCGCCGCGCCGATGATGCAGCCACCAGGATTGGAGCACTGCTGCACCACGAGCTCGACCATCGGCGAGACCGCGCCGAGAAGCGCCCGCCCGTAGTCGTCCGCGAGCCTCACGCTCCGCCCGCCGTCGCCGAGCGTGGCGCTCGCGACCTTGAGCTCCGGCGCAAAGAGCATCAAGCACCGCTGCAGCGCGGCGGTCTCCGTCGCGCCGATCGCCTGCGCAGAGCACTCGACCGCGCGCAGCGACTGACGACACGCGCCGCTCACCAGGGCCGCCTGCTGCTCCCAGACCGCCGCAGCCGGCATCCGACCGTCCGTCGTGTACCAAACGTTGGCGAGCCGCAGCTCGGCCAGCGGCGCCGCGCTCTCGCGCAGGCCCTCGCCGATGAGCCGCGCCGCCTCGGCCGCGCACGACGAGCCGCTCAGATCGAGCGTCGTCAGGCTGGTGCTCGCCCTGAGGAGCGCGCCCACGACGGCACCATCGGCCTCGCCCACCGCCTGGCCGATCAACGACAGCGCCTCTCCCCCCGATCGCAGCTCGCCCACGGGCACCGCCCACTCGCCGAGCCTGAGCGTCTGCAGCGCGCGGCACGTCGAGACGAGCGCGAGCGCCTCGTCCGCGCTCACCTCGAGGCCGCCGAGGTCGAGGTGGCGTAGGTTCGCCGCGAGCGTGAGCACGCTCTGCACCAGGTCGGCGCGCACCTCGGCGCCACAGACGCTCCCATCTGACCCGGGCCTCAGCCCGCCCAGCCGCAGCTCGGCCAGCGGCACCGCGCTCGCCTTCAGGCCCTCGCTGAGCCGCGCCAGCGTCGCCGGAACGCATCTCGAGCCGCTCAGATCGAGCGTCGTCAGGCTGGTGCTCGCCCTGAGGAGCGCGCCCACGACGGCGCCCTCGGCCTCGCCCACCGCCTGGCCGCACGTCGACACCGCCTCTCCCCCCGATCGCAGCTCGCCCACGGGTACCGCCCACTCGCCGAGCCTGAGCGTCTGCAGCGCGCGGCCCGCCGCCACGAGCGCGAGCGCCTCGTCCGCGCCCAGGCCGCTCCCGCTCACGTCGAGCTCCGCCACCACGCACGACGCCGCGCCCAGCGCTGATGCAAACGCGCGGCGGCCGTCGCCCTCGGCCCACGCGCCGTTGCCGCCCAGCTGCACCGTCGTGAGAGCGTTGCCTGCCGTCGACATGAGCGTCGCGAGCGAGGACACCACGCCCTCGCCCTCAGCCGCAAACAGCGCGCAAACACCCGCCTTGCCACCCGCCTGCTTGGTGCAGTCGATGAGCCGCAGTGACGGCCGGCAAGCGCCGCGCACCAGCGCCGCCAGCCGCGCCGCCACGCTCGCTGCGCCCTCGCCGTGGATCAGCCCGCCCAGCCGCAGCTCGGCCAGCGGCGCCGCACTCTCGCCTTCAGGCCCTCGCTGAGCCGCGCCAGCGCCGCCGCCGCGCACGACGAGCCGCTCAGATCGAGCGTCGTCAGGCTGGTGCTCGCCCTGAGGAGCGCGCCCACGACGGCGCCCTCGGCCTCGCCCACCGCCAAGCCGCCCGTCGACACCGCCTCTCCCCCCGACCGCAGCTCGCCCACGGGCACCGCCCACTCGCCGAGCCTGAGCGTCTGCAGCGCGCGGCCCGCCGCGACAAGCGCGAGCGCCTCGTCCGCGCTCAGGCCGCACCCGCCCACGTCGAGCTCCGCCACCACGCACGACGCCGCGCCCAGCGCCGCAGCGAGCGTCGCGCCGTCGCCCTCGGCCCACGCGCCGTTGCCGCCCAGCTGCACCGTCGTGAGAGCGTTGCCTGCCGTCGACATGAGCGCCGCGAGCGAGGCCACCACGCCCTCGCCCTCAGCCGCAAACAGCGCGCACACGCCCGCCTTGCCGCCCGCCTGCTTCGTGCAGTCGATGAGCCGCAGTGACGGCCGGCAAGCGCCGCGCACCAGCGCCGCCAGCCGCGCCGCCACGCTCGCTGCGCCCTCGCCGTGGATCAGCCCGCCCAGCCGCAGCTCGGCCAGCGGCGCCGCACTCGCCTTCAGGCCCTCGCTGAGCCGCGCCAGCGCCGCCGCCGCGCACGACGAGCCGCTCAGATCGAGCGTCGTCAGGCTGGTGCTCGCCTTGAGGAGCGCGCCCACGACGGCGCCCTCGGCCTCGCCCACCGCCAAGCCGCCCGTCGACACCGCCTCTCCCCCCGACCGCAGCTCGCCCACGGGCACCGCCCACTCGCCGAGCCTGAGCGTCTGCAGCGCGCGGCCCGCCGCGAAGAGCGCGAGCGCCTCGTCCGCGCCCAGGCCGCACCGGCTCACGTCGAGCTCCGCCACCACGCACGACGCCGCGCCCAGCGCCGCCGCGAGCGTCGCGCCGTCGCCCTCGGCCCACGCGCCGTTGCCACCCAGCCGCACCGTGCGCAGCGCGTTGCCCTCGCGACCCATCAGCCCGCACAGCGGCCGCAGCATCACGGAGCACCCCGCCGCGCCGGCCACCGCGGCACGCTCGATGCGCACCTCGACCGTCCCATTAAACCGGCCGACGCCAAGGTGCACGCCGGTCGGCACGCCGCGCACCTCGGCGGCCCTCTGGCCGTTGATGTGCCACGCGAGCACGCCGCCGGCGAGCGTCATGCGGATCCGATCGCCCGCCTTGTAGGTGGGCAGGCCGCTCTGGACATCGGAGCCATTGCGCCTGATTTTACCGTCCGCCAAGTAGCCCCAGCTCTCGGCGTCTGTGCCCAGAGAGCTGAACAGGGCGCCCTTGCCCGGCAGCGTCGCGCCGATGCGGCAGCCAGCAGGATCGGTGCACTGCTGCACCACGAGCTCGACCATCGGCGAGACCGCGCCGAGCAGCGCCCGCCCGTTGGCGTCCGCAAGGCGCACGCTCCGCCCGCCGTCGCCGAGCGTGGCGCTCGCGACCTTGAGCTCCGGCGCAAAGAGCAGCAAGCCCCGCTGCAGCGCGGCGGTCTCCGTCGCTTCGATCGCCTGCGCCGAGCACTCGACCTCGCGCAGCGACAGACGGCACGCGCCGCTCACCAGGGCCGCCTGCCGCTCCCAGACCGCCGCAGCCGGCATCCGACCGTCCGTCGTGTACCACACGTTGGCGAGCCGCAGCTCGGCCAGCGGCGCCGCACTCTCGCGCAGGCCCTCGCCGATGAGCCGCGCCGCCTCGGCCGCGCACCACGAGCGGCTCAGATCGAGCGTCGTCAGGCTGGTGCTCGCCCTGAGGAGCGCGCCCACGACGGCGCCCTCGGCCTCGCCCACCGCCTGGCCGCCCGTCGACACCGCCTCTCCCCCCGATCGCAGCTCGCCCACGGGCACCGCCCACTCGCCGAGCCTGAGCGTCTGCAGCGCGCGGCATGTCGAGACGAGCGCGAGCGCCTCGTCCGCGCCCACCTCAAGGCCGCCGAGGTCGAGGTGGCGCAGATGCGCCGCGAGCGTGGGCACGCTCTGCACCAGGTCGGCGCGCACCTCGGGGCTGACGACGCTCCCATTCAGGCTGAGGGTCTCGAGCGCCTCCATCCCTCGCACGTGCCCAGCGATGACGCCCCAGTCGTCGTCGTCAAAGGCCTGACCGAGCAGCTCGAGCGCCGACAGCATTCGCGCGAGCGAGGGCAGCAACGCGGCAAACGCCGACGCGTCGACCTTGCCGAGCTTGTGGCTGATTGTGAGGCGCAGGCGCGGCGCGCCGCTCGCCATCTGGAGGACCGTGCCGAGCGGCGCAAAGATCTGGTACATGCTCGCATCCGCCACGTTGATGCGGTGCTCGGCCTGGCCGCGCAGCAGGTTGTCGGCAAACGCGCGCGTGTACTCGGGCTCTTCGGCGGCGCACTCGGCCGCGAATCGCACCACCTCAAGCCACCAGCGATGCTCCTTGAGCACGTCGTCCAGGCGCACGGGGCAGGCCTCCGGGTAGCGCGCCGCGGCCATGAACGTGAGGCTCTCCTGCAGCGAGAGGTGCGCAAACATGGCCTCCTGCTCTTGCAACTGCAGGATGGGGAACCTGCCTTGCAGGATGCTCATGTGGACGCCCTCCCACGTCTTCGCGGCGCCCGCGAGCCGCACGCGCCCGCGCACCTCGTCGTTCACCTTCTTGCTGCCCGTGCTCAGGCTGTGCGTCGCGTGCGCGAGGTGGCAGGTAAACTCCATCAGTGAGCCCTCGGCCGCGGCAACGTCATCGTGGGCGCCGTCGTGGGCGCCCAGGGCCTTTTTCTCGAGGCGCTCGACGAGCGCCGTCACGATAGTGTTGTAGAGGGCGAAGCGGTTGAGCTCCCGCTGCGACGCGTTGTCCTCGCGCGTGTCGATGACCGTCAGCAGCATCGACAGGAGCAGCGGGTTGCGGCAGAGCTCGGTGAGGCCGACGCTCTGATGCAGCGTCCGCTTGTACGCGGGCAGCTTGGTCACCGGCAGCCGGTACTTGGCCACGTGGTCCTGCATCGGCCCGTCGAGCCCCGCGAGCTCGAAACGCTGAAAGGCCTCGCCAAAGAAGGCGTCGCCGTCGACGGCGGCGGGGCGCGACGTGATGACGAGCGAGACGCGGCCGAGGAGCATCGTCGTAATGTACCGCTGCATCTCGTCCTTGCACAAGCGATCGCACTCGTCCCAGCCGTCGAGGATGACAATCAGCCGGCCGTCGAGCCACGCCTGCAGCACAAAGGCGTCTGCGCGAGAGAAGGGCACACGCGCACGCGATGGTCAGGGGGGCCGACAGGCGCGCGCAAGGCGCCAGCGCGTGCGACGGCTGGCGAGGGCTGTGGCCGTCTCGGGCGGGTGTGCTTACAGTGGCGTGTGTGGGCGCCCAGGTGCGACTGAAGGTGGATGAGCAGCAGGTTGCCGCCGTCGGCGCCGCGCTGCTTCTTGAGCACCTTGACAAGGTCGACGACAAAGACGAGCACGGGCACGTAGAAGACGGGGTCGGGCGTGGGCGCGGCCACGTGACGACCCCACTGCTCGATCGTGCACAGGAGCACGAAGCGCTTGGAAAACGTCGTCTTCCCGCCCGCCGCCTCGGCGCGGATGAGAATGGCAGGTGGCTGGCCCTTGGGCGCATGCACCTTGACCTCCTCCATGATGGTCGTGAACGCGTCGGCGTTGTTGCCCTTGACCTTGAGGTTGACGCACTGGAGCATCAGATCGAGCCGCTGCGCGCTGAGCACGTCGATAATCGTGCCGAGCGCGGTGCGCACCAGCGCCTGGTATGAGCAAAAGTCGATGGCGTGGTCCATGTTGTGGTCGACGCACGGGGAGTGGTTGGCGGCCAGCAGGCAGACGGAGCCCTGGTCGCGGACGACGACCACACTGCAGCCGCGGGCGTCGGGCTGGTCGTGGGGCTGCAGCTGCGCGAGCCGCCACGCGTGTTCGAGGTCCTTATCGGGCGGCCTGCATGAGGCACCATCCTTCAGCCGAATCCACTGCCCCGCCTTGTACGTGAGCAGGGCCATCGGGCGTACCAAGGTCGGCAGAGGCGTCCCTCCGCCGATGGCCAAAACTTGGCGGGGCTCGACCCGCTTCGTGTCGAGATCCCAGCGGCACAGATTGAGGCCCGTGGCGTCGCTCTGCAGCGTCCCCACCTCGCCGTCGAGGAGCACCAGCTGGCCGTCGGCATAGATGGGCACGGCGACGGTGCATGTCCGCGCTTGGGCACCGTCGTGATTCATCACCCAGCCCGTGAGCCACGCGCCGGAATGGACTTGAGCTCGGGAGTCGGGGTCGTTGGCGGCGACGAACGCGCCGCCTCCTCCGTCCTCGCCGTGGCCGCCGCCGAGCCCGCCACCGTCGCCTCCACCTCCGAGCCCACCGCCTGTGCCGCCGCCACCCTCGCCTCCGCCCCCGTCTCCACCCCCGAGCCCTTCACCCATTCTAGGCTCGTCGCGGCCCTTGTGCTCTTGACGAGCGTCGACAGTGCGCCGCACGTCGTCGAGCTTGACGCGCACCACCGCGTTCGCTGTCGGCTCTGCGACCTCACCAAGAGATGCAAATGCACCGTCGCCGAGCCGGAGCTCGAGGCTCGACCACGCCACCCTCGTGTGCATCGTGAGGAGCCCCGACGGGTCCGCGTGCTCAAGCGTGTGGTTGGATGGCGTCAGGTGAACCTTCTGGCGCTCAGAGCCGCCGCTTGAGGCTGCGCACGTATAGCTGTTGGCCAAGCCCTCGCGCTCCACGATCAAGACGCTGGTGCCGTCGACGACGAGCTTCGTCCCCAGGTTGTACTTTAACACTGGAGCAGCCAGGGGCAGCTGCGTCTCCAAGAACCGCGCGAGGGGGACCGCTTGCCCTCCCATGCGTACAAGCTGCTCACCATCTCCGTCCTCGACAACTGCGGTACCGTCCCGCCCATTGGCCCACACCTGCAGCACCTGACCGTGCTCGTACTGAACATAGGACGCCGGCTGCACAATGGTCGCAACAGCGGGCCGGGCCTCTGAAGACTGCGCCCTGACTGCGTCGAGGACAACCCGGGCGAGGCGCGCGCTGACGTGCTGCGCGAGCCGCTTGTGCATCGGGCTAGAGGTGGGGTAGCCGCGCAGCGTGAAGCGGATCGAATAGAAGAGAAGATGCATCGCAAGGTTGAGGACGTGGCTGTCGAGGGAGCCACGCGCCTTGTCGTCCGCCTTGAGGCAGGTGGAGAGTGCGGAAATGTAGCGGCGGATCTTGCCTGCGAACCCATCCGCGACGTCGAGGCTCTTGCGGTACTTTGAGAGCCTGTCGCCTTGCGTCGCCAGCCCCGGGGGGCGTCGACGCGCTGGGTTCATGTAGTCCGTTCGCCGCATGCACGCTGTGAGCTCATCGACATTCATCAGCTCGTCGAGCCGGCCGGCAGCCATCTTTAACCACTCTTCGCACAAGTCGGGCTCCTCGAGGCGCACCTTGACCTGTGCAAGCATCGACTCGCTCGCGAGCTTATCGAGCAGCTCCTGCTTGGTGGCGCAGCCGGCGGCGATCGTTTGGAGATGCGCAACGTCCTTGCGCCCGAGGCTGAGCCAATCGACGAGCTCGTTGGGCTCCGCGCCCTTGATGTGGTCCACTGTGAGTGGAGCGAGCACGTATGCAAACAAGAAGCAGCACTCGAGCTTGGCCGCATCCATCAGCGGGTAGCCCTTGTCGGCCGGCTTGGACATGCCGCAGTCGATTAGCCACGGGTTGCCGCGCGAGTCGATCATGACGTTGCCGCCGTGCAGGTCGCCGTGGCACATGGCCCGAATCGGCTCGTGCCCCGACTCAAATGGCAGCCGCGAGCTCTTGTTGTCGAGCAATGCCAGGAGCTCCTCGAACGTCGCCCTGTCCGAGCCAGTCGTCATGTCGCGCATGGTCTCTACGTGGTCTCGCGTCTTTGGGCCGAGGATCGGCTCGAGCAGCGGTGCATCGCATCGTGAGGCCGTCCGCTTGCACAGCTGCAGCACGATGTCGCCCATGAGCGTCTCGAGCACCCTCGATACGCTCACGTCGCCCAGCGAAAAGGAAGAGATGCCGTCGACCGCGTCGCGGATGAGCTCTTGGCGGATCAGCCGCTCCAGCGGCACGGCGAGGTCGCCGCCAACCGACGCGAGCTCGGGCATCTGCCAGCAGGCGCCCGCGAACGATTGCTTGTACCCGATGAGCTCGCGCTCAGCCGAGTCGGTGACTGCGAGGAGCTGTGGCATGTTGAAGCCGAGGTGCTTCTGCATCTGCTCGTGCAGTTGGATCTCGGACTCGAGCTCCTTGCGCACGTCGATCTTGACAATCGTCGGCTCGAGCGCGACGCCAGTCTCGCCCACGGCGCGCACGAGCAGGACAACCGCTGTCGAGAAGCCCGTGTTGAGGGTCTGGAAGCGAATGGTCTTGGCCTTCGGGCTTTGGTGCAGCTCGACGAGCATGACCTTCTTCCGCGGGGTCAGTACATCTTCCGGATCCACGACTATTGTGCCACCAATCTCGATGCCCTCGTCCGTCGCCCCCTTCGCAGGATGAGTCCGCTTGGAGGGGCTGGTCCAGGACTCCACGCCGCCACTCTCAAGCTGCCGCGCGCGCGCATTCGTCTGGGCGGTACGGTTCTGCACGGCGAGCCTGCACATGCCATGCGCTTCGTCCGTCGAGAACCACCCCCAGTGAACGCGCGAGTGCGTCGTGCTCATCTGAGCGCTCTTCGCCGCGTCTTCCAGCTCTCCTTGCATGGCCGAAGCTTGCTTGCTCAGCTTGCTCTTCCTGGCGCCACTCGGCGAGTGCGTGCTTCCAGTACCAGCCGGGGAGACGCTGTGATGGGTGGCACCGGCGGTGAGCGATCTCTCAAGTAGCGCCGAAGGCTCTGCGGGGGGCGGCGCCGTAGAGAAGAAGCCCCGCGCTGTGGAGAGGTCCTTCCACTCGGCGAGCGCGATAAAGGAGGGAGGCGACTCGCCCCACTCGAGCAAGTGTTCGAGCTCGTGGTACAGCACTCGTGGCTCCATTGCTGCGGTGAGCTCATTCCACGGCTGCTTCGAGACTTTGAGCACTACTGGATCGCCAAGACTGCGTCCGATGCCATGTGCTGTGATCAGCCTGTTCGCCGCGCTCAGCGGGTCCTCGCTATCGCCCACGATCCCCTCTATCAGGCCAAGCTTTTGAGAGAGCAGCCCGTCGGCGGACTCGGTGTGAGCTGGCAACACAGGGGGGCAAAAAAGATTGGGGTCAGCCAACAAGTGGCCACTTTAGCGGGCGTGCAATGTGTGCTTGGGGCAGGCGCGCACTCATGACGAGGACCTTGACAGTTGACGCATCCTCTGCTTTCGAGTAGACTACCAACTGGATGAAGGGCACCTTGCCCGCCGCCTGCACAAGCACCGAAGGCAGCGACTTTGGAACGAGTCGCACAGACCGCACAAGACCCTTGAAAGGCCTCGGCGAGTGCACGCCGGCATCGCGGTTGCGCTCGCCCTTTGCAATCTCGGCGCCAAGGGAGATGGCAACGAAGCTCTGCAGATCCTCGGAGAAGCGCAGCTCGACGCGCTGGCCGCCGAGGTCCTCGCAGAGCACCGTCCGCTCAGCCTCGTCACGCACGCTCCACCTAGACTTGGCAGCCTTGAACACGGTCGTCCCGTCTTCGCCAAGCGTCAGCTCCTGCGCGCCCGCCTCTCCAGCTTTCTGTGCCTTACTCGCCCACGCCCACGTCGTGCCTGCGATGAACGTAACCAACTTCCCGCCACGCGAGCCAACATAGAGCCGTCGGAGCGACGGGACCTTTGGAGAGCGCAGCGGATCCACAGGCACGAGCTGCGCCACGAGCATGGAGTTGACGACCAGCTGCAGCCGCCGCTGCACGCCGTCGTACACGATGGCCACGTGCGACCACTGCTCCTGCGGCAGCAGCTCGGCATCCGAGCTGAGGATGTCGTTGCCCAACCGAATCAGGATCCTCGGCCCACTCGTCTCGACATGAAAGTACGACGAGACCCCCGACGGCTGAGCATTCCTGTGATGACTGCTCGCTACATCTCGCTCTTCCCACGACTGACCGCACCCAAAGAGCGAGAATCGCACGTTCTCATCTCCGGAGAGCGCATAGCACTCTGGGCGGATCCATGCCATCAGCGTCCACTGCGAACGAAGTAGCACGTCGAAGACGCCCTGTGCGTTGCCGGCGCTATCGGTAAGGACGATTCCGCCGGAGCCGTCCAAAGGGCGCTCCTGCTGCCAGCTGGACGCGACCACACTTGCCAGCCTCGTCTCGTCCACGGCGTGCTCCCACGGGGCGAGCTCCGCATCCTTTCGAGACTCCTCGGCGCCATCCGCCGGTTGCAGCGCGGCCGCCGAGCTAGGATCGACGACCCTTCGCCAATCCTTCCAGCTGTCGAGCACGGTATGGTTCTGGAGCTCGTCCTCGTAGTGATCGAGGTACGGCCTTCGAAAGATGACTCTGCGTCGCCACAAAGCGTCGCGTGGGGGAGGTTGGAACAGGAGAGTGAATGGGGGGTGATTCGAACAGGAGAGTGACTGGGGTTGGCTTGCGAGCAAATGGGTGGTCACGTGTGAGGCGGCATGCAGCATACTGCTTCCACTCCGGCGGGTTGCATACGCTCTTCTCGTCGACGATCGCAAGCTTATCATCGATGAGCATAAGTCCCTTGACCATCGTCTTGTCGGACGTGATGATGATGCGCTTCTTCCATTCATCTCCGAGCACGGCAGCGACCCACACGAACTTCTCCCCCACGCCCATTGGCTGATTCACGAGCGGGCTCGTGCAGAGGCGCACGTCGTAGCCCTCGGCCAGCATCTCCTTGAGCGCTCTGGCCGCGCCGGCAATCGGCGGCAGCGACTCGGTGAAGCCCGACTCGCGGAAGATCTTCTTGACCTCCTCGCTGTACGGCTCCCTCACGTCCTCGGCGATGCCCCAGTTCTTGCGCGTTGCCGCGCTCGTCGTGAGCATGGTCTGGCCCGGGAACTTGTCGGTGAAGCGGCGGACGACCTCGCCGTCGAAGTCGCAGATCGTGTTGTCCATGTCGATGAGGATTGTTTTGCACGTCGGCTGTGGGAGCGACCCGCCGTACAGAAGCCGCGCGCGCAGTTCAGCCAGCTCCCGGTCCTTATCGGCCAGCGCCTGCGCTTTCTCTTGGTCCTTGTCGGCCAGCTCCTGCTCTTTGGCAGCCAGCTCGTCTCGAAGCCACTGGATCTCGTCCATCGCATCGAACTTGGGCTCGGCATCGTCATCGGCACAGCCACTCAGCTCCTCTGGTGGCTCCTCGGGCACCAGGTCCATAAGAGGCTGGCCAGCGATGGTAACGAGGCTCGCAGGGGCCTTGCTTTGTCGTGACCCACGCTGCGATTGCTGGCCCCTCCCGGACTTGAGCGGCGAAGCGGCGCGTGGCATGGCATCCTTGCGAGTCGATGCCGCCCTGCTGGACGGTGAGCCGGTGGTCCGCGGCGCCGCGGCGCGGAGCTTCGGCAACGCAGCGTTAGGCGATCGCGGCATCCCTTCTCGATCGTGGCGGCCAGAAATGTTTTCAGAGCGTGCGTGGACAGATTTGGCAACTCATGGCGGTCCAAAAAACTTCTGGTCCGACAGTTTCGTCGCTGGTCGAGCTCATCACAGTGTATCTGTGTAAGGATGGCTCCGCACCCCTCGGTCAACACAAGTACTGAGCCAGAGCGCTCTTCAATTTCGCTACAGGTTTCGCTACATGTAGTGAGGTCGATCTCTCATGATCTCTCGGCAATGTCTCTCGGAGAGTCTGAGCACACAGCGGTGTTCCCTGGTGCTCGCTGCCATATACTACCGGGCGGGACTGTGATAGGCAATCAGGTGGGGGGTTGGGGGGGGATGGGTTTATCTTGGGGTTTATGCCTTTATGGCATTGTCGACCGTCATCATAACTCTGCCGTCTTTGTTTTGGGGCCGCCGCCTCAACGGTCCGTGCCACCGGGCGTCGGGGTACGAAGCAGATGTAGCGGATGTAGGTGCGGCGGAGCGCTTCTGTCACGGGTTCTGTCAATCATGTCGATCATCCGCGGGCCGATCTTTATTTTCGCCGTTTTCGCGTCGGCGACAAGTTCTTCCGCCGCCACCTCCGTCGATGCCGCGACCGGTAGGCGGGTCGGTGGTCACTCGCATTCACATTCACGCCGTTCCTGGGAAGTTTTGCTTGGACGTCCGCGTTTTCGGACGCGAGAGTGCGCCCGCTCTGCGGTCGCCCTGCCGGGTCGGCCAGTGAGCCTCAGGACTTGTTGGACGGAGATGGTGCGCGTCCGAGGGGGCGGCTGCGCCGCAAGCAAGCCTGGCGCACAAGCCGAGCTCTTCGTGCAGGTTCTGGATGGCCCTTCGGAATCGCCACCTGTCGCTGTCGAGCCAGGCCCTCGGGCAGCACCCGAAGACATGAAGGTTGCCGAACCAGTGCCCGAGACGACCGACAGCGCCGAATCAGTGCCCGAGACGTCTGTAGACGACGGAAGTTGTAAGCCGGTGGCCGGAGCGGCGACGGAGACGGCGGCCGAGACGAAGAACCCGATCTTAGAGATTGGCACCTCCGTGATAAACGCGATCATGCTGGCCTTCACGCCGCGTGGGCTGTTTTCATCGGGACCGTCCAATGGCCCCACGCGGTCCAATGCCTTGTACAACGGGGACGACATCAACCTCGACGACATCGACGACGACGACGCTGTGCGGCCCACCGTGGCCATGGGCGCACCGTCCGAGATCATTCGCGTCCTCTCAAGACTCGACGACCGGCTCGCCGACGCGCTCCACGCCGGCGACATCAAGCTTCTGCGTGTCTCGTGGCTGCGGCGGCTGCGGCGGCTGCGGCGGCAGCCAAACGGGAGGCGGCTGAAGCGGCGACAGGAGCTCGAGGCGCTGTCCCTCGCATCGGGGGAAAAGTCGCCGTTCCTCTCATCGCCCTTCCTCTCGGCTGAGGAGGCCGTCGTGCTGCTCCGGCGCGGCAGCCGCGGCGTGGGCGCGCTCAGCCACAGCTGGCTGTCGCCCGGCGAGTGCGACCCGGACGGCGTGCGCCTGGAAATGGTGCTCGCCGCCCTCGAGGAGCACCCGCACATCGAGGGCGTCTTCTGGGACTATGCCTCGCTCTTCCAGAACCTGCCCAACCGCACGCGCACGCCCGTCGAGAGCGCCGCCTTCGAGCGCGCGATCATGGTCATGGCCGACGTGTACGCCTCCGCCGTCGGCACCACCGTGCTGCAGTCGCGCGAGATCCCGCCCCGGCCGGAGGCGTTCGACGGTGCGTTGTGCCTCTTCGGGCTGAAAGCCACGAAGGGGGAGGGCGCCGTCCGCGAGACACTCGGCTGCTTCGGTGCCATCGTCGCGTTCGAGCATACGCGCAACCCGCCCGTCGTGCGCTTCGCGTCGCACGAGGCGGCGCTCGCCGCCAAGCGCGCAGGGCCGTGGCCTGAGCTGTGCGACGGCGTCGACACGCTGTACAATGAGCGCCCGTACGACGAGCGCGGCTGGTGCGTCTTTGAGGATGCCGTGAGCCACGAGCTGCTCGCACGGCTGGGCGCGGTGCCGCGCGTGCGGGAGGCGCTCGACGCGCTTCCGTCCAAGGTGCTCGTGCTGCGCAGCGGCCGCCCCACGGAGCCGTGCGTCGCGCCGACCGGCGAGCTGGCCGAGCGCGTCGAGCGGGTCCTCACCCGCATTGCCGGCGCCACCTTCACCGGCAAAGGCGACATGGACACGGTGCCCGCCCTTTACCGTGAGTACGTCACGCGCATCGTCGGTGCGGTGCAGCCGGTGCTCGCGCTCGCCGCCGAGGCGGCCGCCGGCTCGCAGGTGGTGGCGTTGCCGCCGATGCCCGCCGACGACGGATTCGCGTCGATGCGCGCGTGGCACCTCGACTGTCTGCGCGCGCAGCACGCGTACATCCCCGACGCCCTCTCCGGCAAGCAGCTCAGCACGCTCACGGAGTGCGTGCCCATCGGCGTGGAGGGGCACGATGCCAACGGCAAGCCGCTCGCCGTGCGCGACGCACGCTCGCTGTGTGCGTGGCTGCACGACCTGCGCTCCAGCGCACGCACGTGCGCGCTGTTGACCGCCGGCCCGGCAGCGGGCAAGACGTGGCTCATGTCGCAGCTCATCATGCACGCGCTGGGGCAAGTCGACAGGCTCGCCGAGGACGACGGGCGCGAGCCGCTCGTGCCCGTGCTCGTGCGCGCCGAGCAGCTCCAGAAGCGGCTCGCCGAGCAAGGGGCAGCCTTCGACGCGGCGAACGATTGGGTCGACGCCGGCCTCAAGCTCACGTGCGCGCCGCCGCACTATGCGATGCTGCGCGCGGCGATGCACGAGCGGCGCGTGCTGCTGCTGCTCGACGGGCTCGACGAGGCGGGCGCCGAACGGGCGCGCATCGAGAAGCACGTCGCCGAGGTGCTCGCGCCCAAGGGATTTGTGATCCTGTGCACCTCACGCCCGGCTGGCCTGGACGAGGCGGGCTTCGCCGGGTTCCACAGGCTGACCCTCGCTCCGCTGAGCGACGAGCAGCAGGAGGCCTTCCTCACCACGCGGCTCGGCGACAAGCGCGCGTCCGCGCTCAAGTCCTACCTGCGCGACAAGGTGCCGCTCGACGCCGGCGGCGAGGCCGGCACGAAGCGCCGCGTCACCGCCAACCCCCTCATGCTCTCGATGGTGTGCTCCATTGCGCAGCTGCGTGTCGGCATCGACATGCCGACTACCACCGCCGAGCTGTACGAGGTGGCGGCCGGCGCGATGCAAAAACGGTCGGGCGCCGCCGTGTCGGACGACGCGCGCGCGCTGCTGCAAGCCACCTTCTTCGAGGCGCACGCCGCCGAGCAGCGCATCATCACCGAGGCACACCTCGGCGCCGCCGCCGCGCGCATCGGCGCGCGCATCGGCATGGCCGCCGCCCAGGGTGCGGCCGACGAGCTGCGCGCCCTGGTGGCGCGAGACGGGCTGCCGCTCGTGCGCCTGCTCGAGGCGAAGCCGCTGCAGATGCAGGCCTTCCACCTCTCCTTCCAGGAATACTATGCGATGCTCGCCATCGGCGATGGCGGCGTGCCGCTGCCGTCGTTTGCGTGGGGCGTGTGGTGGACGAACGCCGTTCTCATGGGCGTGCAGGCGGGTGGCGCGGTGTTTGGCGACGCGTTCGTCAAGGCGGCGCAGCTGCCGGTAGCCGAGGGGGCGGCCGTGCCAGACAAGGAGGCGTGGCGGCTGTGCGTGCTTGCCACGCTCGTGCGCAAGGGGCTGCCTGCCGCGTGGCTGCCCACGGCGCTCGAGGCAGCCAAGGGCGTGGCGCGCGAGGCGGCGCGCGAGGCGGGGAAGCTGGCTGCTGCGGACGCGCTCGTCGTGGGCAAGCGCGTGCTCGCCAGCGACGTGACTTGGCTGCCGGCCGTCGTCGCACGCGTGGAGGGCGACGAGGTGGACGTCAAGATCCAGGGGTGGGAGGAGAAGAAGGGCCTGCCGCGCACCAAGGCGCTCGTCGTTGCGTCCAACCGCGCGGGCGCGCTCCTCCGTCTCGCCGCGGGGGCGGGCGACGCGGCGCTCGTCGAGGCGCTGCTCGACGCGGGCGTCAACCCGCTCGTCGCCGACGAGCGCGTCAACACGCCGCTGCACCGCGCCGCCGCCGGCGGGCACGTGGCCATCTGCCGTGCGCTCGTCGCAAAGGGCGCCGACAAGGAGGAGAGGAACATGCAGAACCAGTCCGCAGCCAACGTAGCACGGAACGCCAAGCAGCACGCCGTCGTTCGCCTCTTTGAGCCGACGCTCTCGGACCGCGAGTTCACCGACGAGGCGTGCATGCGCACGGAGCGGCTGCGCGCCGCCGCGACGGGGGACCTGGCGACCCTCGCACGCACGCAGGACGCGGGGAGGATGACGGCGCTCATGGTCGCGTCCCGCCGCAAGCAACTCGCGGCCATCGTCAAGCTACTGGAATCGTCAAACGCCTCCACGCTCAATGCGCAGAGCGCCGAGGGCTGCACCGCGCTCTACCTCGCCGCGGAGGAGGGCGCCGAGCCGATCGTGCAGCAGCTCCTCACTCAAGGGGCGGATGCGGCGCTCGCCGATTCCGACGGTGGCACTCCGCTCATGCGGGCGAGCAGTTTTGGACACGAGCGCTGCCTTCACGTCCTGCTCGAGGCAAACGCGGACCCAAATAAGGCAGAGTCCGACGGCAGGACCGCCTTGATGTTCGCTGCCCAAAATGGCCACGAGCAGGTTGCTCTCGTCCTGCTCGAGGCAAAGGCGGACCCAAATCAGGCAGAGTCCGACGGCATGACCGCCTTGATGTTCGCTGCCCAAAATGGCCACGAGCAGGTTGCTCTCGTCCTGCTCGAGGCGAAGGCGGACCCAAATCAGGCAGCGGCCGACGGTGTGACCGCCTTGATGCTCGCTGCCCAAAATGACCATGAGCAGGTTGCTCTCGTCCTGCTCGAGGCAAAGGCGGACCCAAATCAGGCAGAGTCCGACGGCTGGACTGCCTTGATGCTCGCTGCCCAAAGTGCTGGCCACGAGCAGGTTGCTCTTGTCCTGCTCGAGGCAAAGGCGGACCCAAATCAGGCAAGGTCCGACGGTGTGACCGCCTTGATGCTCGCTGCCCAAGATGGCCACGAGCAGGTCGCCCTCGTCCTGCTCGAGGCGAAGGCGGATCCAAATCAGACAGAGTCCGACGGCGTGACCGCCTTGATGAGTGCTGCCCGAAGTGGCCACGAGCAGGTTGCTCTCGTCCTGCTCGAGGCAAAGGCAGACCCAAATCAGGCAGCGTCCAACGGCGTGACCGCTTTGATGAGCGCTGCCAAAAATGGCCACGAGCAGGTTGCTCTCGTCCTGCTCGAGGCAAAGGCGGACCCAAATATGGCAAAGTCCGACAGCGTGACCGCCTTGATGTACGCTGCCCGAAGTGGCCACGAGCAGGTTGCTCTCGTCCTGCTCGAGGCAAAGGCGGACCCAAATCAGGCACAGTCCGACGGCCGGACCGCCTTGATGAGCGCTGCCCAAAATGGCCACGAGCAGGTTGCTCTCGTCCTGCTCGAGGCGAAGGCGGACCCAAATATGGCAAAGTCCAACAGCCGGACCACCTTGATGTACGCTGCCCAAAATGGCCACGAGCAGGTTGCTCTCGTCCTGCTCGAGGCGAAGGCGGACCCAAATCAGGCAGAGTCTGACGGCTGGACCGCCTTGATGAGCGCTGCCAAAAATGGCCACGAGCAGGTTGCTCTCGTCCTGCTCGAGGCAAAGGCCGACCCAAATCAGGCAGAGTCCGACGGCCGGACCGCTTTGATGAGCGCTGCCAAAAATGGCCACGAGCAGGTTGCTCTCGTCCTGCTGGAGGCAAAGGCGGACCCAAATCAGGCAGAGTCCGACGGCTGGACCGCCTTGATGAGCGCTGCCCAAAATGGCCACGAGCAGGTTGCTCTCGTCCTGCTCGAGGCAAAGGCGGACCCAAATCAGGCAGAGTCCGACGGCCGGACCGCCTTGATGAGCGCTGCCAAAAATGGCCACGAGCAGGTTGCTCTCGTCCTGCTCGAGGCAAAGGCGGACCCAAATCAGGCAGAGTCCAACGGCTGGACCGCCTTGATGCTCGCTGCCCAAAATGGCCACGAACAGGTCGCTCTCGCCCTGCTCGAGGCGAAGGCGGACCCAAATATGGCAATGTCCAACGGCTGGACCGCCTTGATGTGCGCTGCCCAAAATGGCCACGAGCAGGTTGCTCTCGTCCTCCTCGAGGCGAAGGCGGACCCAAATAAGGCAGAGTCCAACGGCCTGACCGCCTTGATGTGCGCTGCCCGAAATGGCCACGTACAGGTCGCTCTCGCCCTGCTCGAGGCGAAGGCGGACCAAAATATGGCAATGTCCAACGGCTGGACCGCCTTGATGTGCGCTGCCCAAAATGGCCACGAACAGGTCGCTCTCGTCCTGCTCGAGGCAAAGGCGGACCCAAATATGGCAACGTCCGACGGCGTGACCGCCTTGATGCTCGCTGCCCAAAATGGCCACGAACAGGTTGCTCTTGTCCTGCTCGAGGCAAAGGTGGACCCAAATCAGGCAAGGTCCGACGGCATGACCGCCTTGATGTTCGCTGCCCTAAGTGGCCACGAGCAGGTTGCTCTCGTCCTGCTCGAGGCAAAGAGGCGGACCCAAATCAGCAGGCAAGGTCCAACGGCGTGACCGCCTTGATGCTCGCTGCCGGAAAAGGCCACAAGCAGGTTGCTCTCGTCCTGCTCCAGGCAAAGGCGGACCCAAATCAGCAGGCACAGCCCAATGGCGTGACCGCCTTGATGCTCGCTGCCGGAAAAGGCCACAAGCAGGTTGCTCTCGTCCTGCTCGAGGCGAAGGCGGACCCAAATAAGGCAGAGTCCAACGGCACGACCGCCTTGATGTCCGCTGCCCAAAATGGCCACGAGCAGGTTGCTCTCGTCCTGCTCGAGGCGAAGGCGGACCCAAATCAGGCACAGCCTGATGGCTGGACCGCCTTGATGCTCACTGCCCAAAATGGCCACGAGCAGGTTGCTCTCGTCCTGCTTGAGGCAGGCGCCTCGCTCAAGGTAGTGAGCATCGACAACTTTACAATGCTCATGGCGGCGAGCCTCGGCGGCCTGACAACGGTGCTCAAGCGCGTGCTCCCGCAATCGGACATCGACGCTGCTGTCGTCCCCTCGCATGCAACAGAGGCAGGCTATACTGCGCTCATGTATGCGGCGATGGCGGGCCAGCAGCACTGCGTCCACATGTTGCTCAGCGCTGGCGCGCGCAAGGAAGTGCAGACTGCTGCAGGCAAGACCGCGCTTTCGCTCGCTCGTGATAGTGGCCACACAGTGGTCTGTGACTTGCTGGGGGCCCTGTGACGTCACACTGCGCGGCACACGGCGAGCTTTGGCGGCTGTGGCTGTTATTCGAATCTGAGCGAGCGGAGTGTACCGTCACAGTGGGAACAGTAGCTAGTGCGCTAGCAATTGGTGACTAGAGGACAAAATGTTGATGTGTCGGTCAAATGTGTATGAATTCATACGCCGAAGAGAATCTGTACGGTCAAATGCGATGAAAAATCACTCCGCACGCCCTGCTCTACCTGCTCGCACAGACTAAAATCACTCCTCACGCCCTGCTCTACCTGCTCGCACAGACGCCTCGTGAGTGCACTCGTGTGCCCAAAATGCTATCGTAAACGGCCACGAGCCGATTGCTCTCAACCAAACGGGCGCCGTCGTGAGCGCTCAGAACAAATGGAACACATCCTGCATGTGGCCGAGAAGCCCTCGCTCGCCGCAGCGATTGCGACATTTCTTGCACACGAGCGAGCTGTGAGCGTGCGGCACGGGGAGACAGACGTGCACGAGCTCGACGGATCCTTTCTCGGCAAGCCCGCGAGGTTTAGGGTCACGTCGGTCAAGGGCCACGTGTTCAACTTGGACTTTACAGAGCCTTACGCCTCTTCGTGGGATCGTCCGCCGATCGAGCTCTTCTCGTGTGGCACTGTGAAGACGCCTACGAGCGGTGCCGTGTGCAATCACTTGCGCGAGGCGGCCAAGGGCTGCTCCCATCTCGTCCTGTGGCTTGATTGCGACCGTGAGGGCGAGAACATCTGCTTCGAGGTGATGCACATCGTGCTGCCAGCGCTGCGTCCGGCAGCGGGCGACGCGCGGCGTGTGTGGCGCGCACGCTTCTCCGCCGTCTCGGCAGCGTCCGTCAGCCGCGCGATGGAGACACTCACACAGCCGAATGAGGCGGAGGCGTCGGCGGTGGACGCGCGCCAGGAGCTGGATCTCAAGGTAGGCGTCGCATTCACGCGCTACTTGACGCAGTCAGTGAGCGACCGGATCAAGCGGCTGGCAAACACGACGATCAGCTTCGGCCCATGCCAGACGCCCGCCCTCGGCTTCGTCGTGCAGCGCCACCTCGAGATCGCCGCCTTCGTGCCCGAGCCGTACTGGACGCTGGCGGCCCGCTTGCAGGTGTTGAGCGCTGATGAGCGCTGATGAGCGCTGATGAGCGCTGATGAGCGCTGATGAGCGCTGATGAGCGCTGATGAGCGCTGATGAGCGCTGATGAGCCCGGATTACAGAAACTGACCCAGGGGCTCGGGCGCTCCGCGCTGGTTGCAGGGCCCTCTCGGCGGCGCTCACGGCGGAGCACCGTTGAAGGCGGGCGAAGAGCGGCGCATCGACATCACCGACGGCAATGCGTACACGAAGGCCGAATTCATCGCCGAGTACGGCGGCACCTTGCAGTGGGACATCGCCAAATCGGCTATGGAGGAGGTGGCGGCGGCGGCGGCGGCACCGGGAGCGCCCACGACTCCGTCGCTGGAGGTGCACTGGCGTCGCTCACGCGTCTTCGCGCATGCAAGTGCTCACCATGGCGCCCTCCTCCCCACAGGTGCACTGGCGTCGCTCTCGCGTCTTCGCGCATGCACGTGCTCAGCACGGCGCCCTCCTCCCCACAGGTGCACTGGCGTCGCTCTCGCGTCTTCGACCGCGGCGTCGCTGCAGTGTGCTGCCAGCTCGTGCGAGAAGCGCCCGCCGCGGCGCTCTCGCAGCTTGACGAAACAGAAGAGACCCGAGCACGGCCGCTCGGCCTCAATACTGTGCAGCTGCTCAAGACATGCTCGGCGGCGCTCGGGCTCGGTGCCCATTCGGCGATGCGCATCGCAGAGGGATTGTACCTTGATGGACGAAATCGAACCCTTCGGGATTGTACCTTGACGAAATCGCAGAGGGATTGTACCTTGACGAAATCGCAGAGGGATTGTACCTTGACGAAATCGCAGAGGGATTGTACCTTGGCGAGCGGCTCTCGCACCCACGATTGCGACTGAGTGCGACTGAGTGCGACTGAGTGCGACGCAATGGACTCCCTGATCAGGTACATGGGCGGGCTACTCTCTTACCCACGCACCGAGTCCACAGCTTACCCCGAGGGGTTCGATTTCGTAACGACAGTGCGCGCGCTGCGGGGGCACCCCGAGTGGGGCGAGCACGCCCTGCATGCAAGTGCTCACCACGGCGCCCTGCTCCCCACAGGTGCGCGCCCAGCAGGGGCACCCCGAGTGGGGCGAGCATGCGGCGTGGCTCCTCGAAGAGCCTGGGCGTCTGCAGGTGCGCTGATGGACGCTGCTTGCCACTGCTTGCCACTGCTTGCCACTGCTTGCCACTGCTTGCCACTGCTTGCCACTGCTTGCCACTGCTTGCCACTGCTTGCCACTGCTTGCCACTGCTTGCCACTGCTTGCCACTGCTTGCCACTGCTTGCCACTGCTTGCCACTGAGACTCGAAAAGACTAAGCGGCGGCAGGCGCGCAAGTGGCAGGGCGCCCGCCCTGCATGCAAGTGCTCACTACGGCGCCCGCATCCCCACAGTTGCGCAAGCGGCCGGGCGCTGTGGACGCGGGCGATCACCCGCCGATCACGCCGGTAGCCGCCGCGACGCGTGAGCAGGCGTGTGCCTGCGGAGGCTTCGACGCGTGGCGTCTGTACGAGCTCGTCGCACGCACCTTCCTGGCTTCGGTCTCGCCGGATGCGCGGCTTCGTGTCGTGCTCGCGACCGTCGACGTGGGCGGCGAGGTCTTCGAGGCGCGAGGGCGTGAGATGATTGAGAGTGGCTGGTATGCTGATTGCCGTGCTGATTGAGCGTGGCCGGTATGCTGATTGCCGTGGATGACGGCTGATGGGCGCTGAGTGACATCGAGAGGCTTTGAAGAGGGACACTGACTGCCACTGATGGCCTCCGTCATCAGGTACCGTGTGCTGCCGCGCCTTGCGCCGCCATGCGAGCCTCTGCCGGATTGGGTCTGTGTCGCGAGTCGATACGCCTTCGGTCCGGTGACGCTCGAGGAGCACGCGACCACCGAGCCGTCCGCCCTGAGTGAGAGTGAGCTGATTGGGCTCATGGAGATGAATGGGATCGGCACCGATGCCTCGATTGCCACTCATATCCACACGATCGAGCAGCGCAAGTACGTTCGTCTGCTCGGCGGCACGGGCGGGCGGCGCTTCGAGCCTACCCCTCTCGGGCTGGCACTCACCCAGGTGCCGCTGATGGCCTCTGATGGCCTATCTAATTGCATGCTGATTGCCTACCTCCCTCGGGCTGGCACTCACCCAGGTGCCGCTGATGGCCTCTGATGGCCTATCCAATTGCATGCTGATTGCCTACCTCCCTCGGGCTGGCACTCACCCAGGTGCCGCTGATGGCCTCTGATGGCCTATCTAATTGCATGCTGATTGCCTACGTTCGTCGGGCTGGCACTCACCCAGGTGCCGCTGATGGCCTCTGATGGCCTATCTAATTGCATGCTGATTGCCTACGTCCGTCGGGCTGGCACTCGCCCAGGTGCCGCTGATGGCCTCTGATGGCCTATCTAATTGCATGCTGATTGCCTACGTCCGTCGGACTCGCACTCGCCCAGGCGATTCGGCGCATTGACCCGGAGCTGGTGCTGCCGACGGTCCGCTCGCACGTCGAGGCACAGCTCGATCGCATCGCTCGAGGCGAGACGAAACGCGCCGTTGTGGTCGCGCACTGCCTGCAAGAGTTCCGCGCCAAGTTTGAGCACCTGACGCGCAACATCGGCCTCCTGCATGAGCTCTTGGAGGCATCCTTTGGTGGTGGAGGCGGAGGCGGCGGCGGAGGCGGCGGCGGAGGCGGCAGTGGAGGCGGCGGTGGAGGCAGCGGTGGAGCTGGCGGAGGTGGAGCTGGCGGTGATGGAGGCGGAGGTGACGGTGTGGGGGTTGGCGAGGGTGGCGGTGACACACGTGGAGGCGGTGGTGAGGAGCGTCGCATCGACATCACCGACGGCAACGCGTACACCCTCGCTCAGTTCATCGAGCAGTATGGCGGCACATTGCAGTGGGACATCGCCAAGCCGACGCCGGTTGCGGACGATGGAAGCGCCCGCATCGATGGTGCCGTCGATGGTGCCGACGGCGTCCTCGGACGGGACTCGAAGCCGTTTTGCCGCGCGCCGCATTCAGGCCACTACCTACGGCTGAGGCTACACCCGCGCCCGCATCTATACAACGCGCAGACCGCGGAGCTCACGGAGATCCCATCTCGGACCGCGGAGATCCCATCTCGGACCATCCCTTTACCAGTGGGAGGGAGCTTCCGGCTCTACAATGAGCGCCGCTGCCCACTGTGCGCATATGAGCTGCTCCTCTTCGCACCGAATACGCGCGGCGCCGCCGGGCAGCGCGCGTACCCCCTCTGCCCCGGATGCTTCTGCCAGCCGCCGCTGCCAGGCGGCATGGATCCCGACGACGAAGGCCGCTGCTCGCGCTGCCCGCACCCAGAGGCTCATCCGATCGTCGCGGAGCTCGGCGTGTGCGCCTGCCCGGAAACAGCCGACCTGGGTGGCCAGCTGCTCCTGGACCCCACCGGCGGGCCGCACTGGCGCCTCGTCTCGTCGCGCAGTGCACTCGTGCGTTCCTTCCCACCATTTGTGCACCAAGTCTCCCTTGGACCACGTTGCGGCTGTGCCGGCACGTGCCGGAAGATCGTAGTTGAGTTTCAGCGAGGCCGCTCGCCGCTCGCCGACGGTGCTACGCGACACGTGGGCTGTGTCCTCTCGGATGAACTACTCGAGGCGCTTTTTCAGAGCGCCGAGATGGGCGAGAAGCGCCGTGGTAGGCTCCAAAGTTGACGCTTGAATGGCCGGGCGTCTCGTAAGAAGATGAGGTCGAGGAAAAAGGGGAGGCGGCGCTAGCTACTAGGCCTCAAAGGGATTTAGTTCCTTCTCATGACACTTCCACCCCGCTCGAGGCCATTTCAGACGTTGTCACACCACTATGGCGAGGACGCAGCCTCCACGCTATACATGTGGCGCTTCGCCGGCTCTTCATTCGGACTGGAGCACAAATTTTGGTGGACGTTGCTCGCCAGCTGCGCGGCGGGCGCTTTGACTGCGTGTGGTGCACTCCTCTTTCAACTGATTGCGACCTCTATTGCGCAGGCCACGTGGCACACCGACGAATTGGACCACGGCCTGGCATACGATGGTACGAGCGTCGTGCCTCACAACGTGACTGCATATGCTGCTTGGGGAAGCGGAGAGTGGCGATGGATCGTGTACACCACGTGTGGCGGTGCCGTGATCGCCGGTCTGAAGCTGCTGGGCACCTTCTTCAGCGTCTTCTTCGGCATCTTTGACAGGGATGCTACGCACCGCACCTCCTCTCGTGTCTTTCCGCGACTCACCCCTAACCTCGTGGTCGAGGTCGGATCCCTCGAGGGCCACATGGTGCACGGCTATTTTATCCTGCTCTGCGGGGCCGTGGCGATTGGATGCGGCGCGAGCGTAGGCCCGGAGGCTCCCAACGGCTCCTTCGGCGCAGGCGTCGGCGCGGGTCTGCATCGGCTACTGAAGGTGGGCCCACGAGGGGCAGGCGGCGCAGGGGCAGGATCTGAGCGAGAGGTGCAGCGTGGCTTTAGCGAGGAGTATGTGCTGATCGGGATGGCGACGGCCTTCGTCAACATCTTCCCGGGACTCATCTGTGCGATTGCCCTCATGCTCGAGCTGAACATCACGACGACCATCATCTCCGTGGCCGCTGTAAAGGCGTCTGTCGCTGCACTCGCGGAGCGGGATGAGGCCCATGCGCTCCGAAAGCAGGCAAGGGCAGATGCAACGGCAAGGGCAGATGCAACGGCAACGGCAGAGGCCACGGCCACGGCAGCGGCGGAGCCTTCCGGTACAGCGGAGGCGAGGCTGACGGGTGTGGGCCGACGAGCCGCCGGAGCACTAAGCTGCCTCGGGTGCGCCAAGGACGTTGCCGTCGATGCGAAGCGGTCGGCCGCCGCACCGGGCGAGCTACCGCACTCCAAGTTCCGCTTTGACTTTGCCCAGTTCGTCATCTTTGTCACGTTTGGCGGGAGCGTTGGCGCAGTTGTCTACTCGCTCGGTGCGTCTAACACCTTTCTCTCGGCGGACGACTTGACCTCCGACGACCTCGTCGCCTCGACTGGCGCGTCGTCCGCCGACGTGTTCCTCTTCCTCTTGCAGAAAGCGTGGGTCGTCGAGCTCTGGCACTACCCCGTGGCCATGCTTTTCGGAGTGCTTGGCTGCGGGCTCGCACTGCTCGGGGAGATCGTGGGTGCGGTGCTGCAGACGCTCGGGCTGCGCCTTCTCTGCTGGCTCGATCACACGCGCCTCAACTTTTGGTGGACGTCCAAGACGAGCCTGTTGAGGTATCGGCTGCTCAGCCTGTGCACCGCCCGCCCGATCTGTGACGAGGTCGCCTCGCTCGGTGCGCTGCTCCAACCCATTCTCGGGGGCCTCCTCATTGGGCTGTGGGCCGTTTTGCAGCCGTTTTGCTTGGGCGAGGGTACAGACTTTCTGCGCTACCTCCTCGCTGGCACCAACAACCGCACGCTCGCACCCAGCACGCTGATCGGCATCGGTGTAGTCAAGCTGCTCGCGACTCGCACGGCGCTCAGTTTCGGCTTCGTGGGTGGCAAGTTCTTCCCAACCATGTTCCTTGGTGGCTGCGTCGGGTGTGCCATCTTCCTCTGGTGCAACGAGGACTCAACGCTCATCATCCACCGGTGCAGCATGCCGCTCGTCTTCCCGCTCACGTGCCTCATGGCGAACAGCGTCACGAGCCTCGGGGCGCTCTTCCTGTCCCTCCCTTTGTGCGTAATCCTGATTTTCGGGCTTGACGGCGAGCAGAGCTCGTGTGTGCTGCTCTCATGCCTCACCGCCTATGTGCTACTGCATGGGATTGGGCGCGGCCTCCTCCCGATGGTCTTCGAGAGGCAGGTGCTTGCACAGCTCCGCCTGCTCCGTGAGAACAATGCAGCCCTCGTGCGAGCGAGTGTCTCCGGCCGTTTGCCGTTGGGTGTGCTGGCGGGGCTGCCGGACGAAGGCGCAACCGCGCCTACCGGACGGCTCACCGCCGGCGCGCCGCCGAGGGCCGGCGGGCTTCAGGAAGAGCTCTTGCCATCGCGTTCACCGGATGCGAGCATGCAAGAGCCCGACATGGCGCCCAGAAGTGGCCTAGGCGCGGCAGCGGAGGCACTTTATGTGAATCCGTTGACGAGCCCAGAGCGCTATGGGGGGCATGGCAGGGCACAGGCAGATGGGTTGCCCACCGGTACTCCCAACACCATCCTCTCACCGGGATGGGTTTCTGTGGACTGACTGCAACCCACTACAGCCTATGCTCAGAGATCGCAAGTCCACTGTCACAGACCTGAGGGTGTTCGCGGCGCGCAGCCCTGTTGCGTGCCACGCAGGCAGCCCGCACCAACGGGACCGCGGCGTCTCCTCCTCACTTCGCGCACGTGTCTCGCGTTCTCGGCTTCGCGTCCGGTCCCAGTACCGACTACCGTCCAGCCCGATGAGCGATATCCGTTGACAGTAATCGTCCTAATCGACTATCTCCGTCTCCGTCCGGCGCGTCGGACCGTTCCGTGTCGCCCGTCCCGCGCGTCGACCCGTGCGCTGAGCCGTCGAGACCGTCGTGCGCCGCGGGCGGGCCGCGGGTCTTACTCTTAGGACTTCCGGAAGTCCCACTCCCAAGAACGTTCTTGGCGGGGCCGTTCCCCGTCCCGGCGCGAATTATTCGAAATTCTATCGATCGATATCGTATCGAAATTCTATCGAAACCTTCCGTACTAACTTTGAAGTACACGACAAGAGCGGTTTCACCTACTACACACAGCGCAAGAGCAACACTGTGACACCCGCGCAAGCGTCAACGTCTCGCGGGCCGCATCCCATCGTGGCCGTGCACCGTAACTTGCGATAACCGTGCGGTGCTCTGAGCTGAGTCTGATGATCGCCCGCGCGGCTGTGCCTGTGGAAGCGCAATACATTAGAAGAGAGAGGGGCGAATCACGGAAGGTGCTACCAGCCCCACGTGGTGAGAACGATGGCGAAGGCGTTGAGCAGCGAAAGCGGGAACGCAAAGTCGAGCGCAAACTCGTCCTCCTCCATCTTGCCGTAGAGCAGGGCCACCGCAGACCCTTCAGACGCACCGCGCTCGACGAGCTGGAAATTGCGCGCGGAGGCCCAGTTGGCGCGCCCGCCGAAGGGGAGCTCGTACGTCTCGGTGCGCGCGTTCCACTTGGGGCGGCGCGATTCGAGGATCGAGACGTGCTCGGGCGAGCGCTTGGCGCCGAGCTCACCCAACACTCTCCCGAGCTCGCCGTGCTGTGCGTCGAGCGCGCCAATAGGCGGCCGCGGCATCGCGACGCGCATCACGTTGAGATCGGGCAGGCCGTTGCCGAGCTGATGGGTGCTGTGCGCCACGTAGCACAGCTCGGGTGCGCTCTCGTGCCCGTCGTGCCGCGCGCGCACGATGCTGAACGTGCGCTCCTTGCCCTGACGCACCCGCGCAAGGTGCTTGCGCGGCTCGCAGCCCTGCTGCTGCTCGGAGATGATCCACTCCTTGCCCTTGCGTGTGGCGGAGAGGACGAAGACGTTGCCCTCCTCGAGGTAGAGCTCGAGCGTGTGCTTCTCGCGCAGTCGCTTCACGGTGCAGCGCATCGTGCCCTGATCGCGAGGTCGCGGCTCGAGCAGCCTGTCAACATCGAGGTCGGCTGCACGCGAGAGGTCGATGGACACCTCCGGGCACACGGTGGGCGAATCTGATGAGAAGGAGGTCGACGGGCTCGAGACCAACGGCGGGCTGGAGCGCATCCCGATCGGCTTCGGCGTGAAGGGCGATGTTGCTGCGGCCGTGGCGGCAGGCGGGTAGTGCTGCGAGGATGGGCTGGCGACGCGGCCAAAGGTGGCGAGCTGTCGCTGCGTGATTGTTTGCGCTGGCTGCGGCATGTACGTAGCTGCGGGGTTGGGATTCGCCATGCTCGGCACCGCCATGACCTACCCCCTTACGCTCGCGTTGGCTCGATACGAGAGAGCCGATTGAAGGGAGAGCCGCCGTTGAAAAACGCCTTCATGGGCGAAATCTCTCAAAACTTCGGCGGCCGCGTGTGTGAACCGCGATGATTAGAGGAATTCCGTGTACAACGGGCTCGGTTTAGGCCCCTCTAAGGGGCTGGGAGCCCCTTGGCCCCTCGTGCGTAGGGACGCTCGCTTGTGAAACGCGGCGACATCGCGAACGCTTTTCTCATCGCAAGCGCAGCGCGAGAGCTGCTTGCTGCTGCGCGACTGCACCGCCTGATCGAGATGTCAAGGGTGGAGAAGACGCATCGCGAGGCGGAGGTGAGGCGGCAGATGCCTCACTGCCGCGCCTTTCGCGGCTGTGGAGCCGATGCTCTGCACCCACGCACGCGGCAGCGCGTGCGCACATGAGAGGCTCTCCGGTCGCTCAGCCTGCGTTGCCGCTCTCTGCACAGGCGCTAATGAGGGAGGTCGAGACGCGCCTGCCCGGCCTCGGTTTCATGATGATTCCGGTCGGCCTGGTCGCTGGCCATCCGGAGAAGCAGGCCGTCACGCCCAAGGTGATGAGCGCTGCGCTCTCTCCGTGTGCGTCTCCCGCTGCTTTCCTGCTTCGCAATCGGCTCGAGCGCGAGCCGCAGCCGACGGCGCCCGCCCGCCCATGCGGATCCGCGCACGCGCCTGTCGCCGTCGCCGTTCTCACGCCCGCTCTCGACCGCAACAGATTCATTTTGAGAAGAGCAGCGGTGTCTACCTCGGCAAGCACATGAACGCTCCCGGAGCGGCCAACGCCGGCCGCCGCTCATCGGGCCCGAGCGGCTCGCACAAACCACGCGGGTTTACCATGCCCGTGCCCGGCAGCGTGCCAGGCGGCGCGCCCGGCGCGCCCGGGGCGCAAGTGGCTGGCCAGAAGCGCGCGCGCCCTGACGGCGGAGGCCGCGCGAGCATGGGCTTGCCAAATGCTGGCGGTCAAACGCACCGCAAACGCGCGACGGTCGCGCCTGCGCGGCTGAGTGCCGGCGGCGACGGCACCGTGAAGGCAGAGCTCAAGGAGGCCAAAAAGGTACTCAAGGACCTGATGGGCCGCCAGGTTGCCTGGCTGTTCAACAAGCCAGTAGATGTGACCAAGTATCCGCAGTACTATGAGGTCATTTCGCACCCGATGGACCTGGGCACCATCCGCAAGAAGCTCGAAGGCGGTGAGTACGAGGACCTCGATGCGTTCACCTCGGACCTGCGGCTCGTGTGGCACAACTGCTACACGTTCAACCGCGACGACCAGCCCAACGACCCGAATAGCGTGACCAGCATGGCGCGCGAGCTTGAGCATCGCTCGGAGGAGTTGCTGAAGCAGATCCCGCAAGTCCTCGAGCGAGAGCGCGCGGAAAAGTTGGACAAGGAGACGGATGCGGCTAAGGACCTCAAGAAGCAGCTGCGCGAAATGCAGAAGGCGCAATTATTGCAGCAGGAGTTGATGATGAAGCAGATGCAGCAGATGCAGCAGCAAATGATGATGGGGGGCATGGCGCCGTCCATGATGCCGGGCATGATGCCCGCCATGATGCCCGCCATGATGATGGGCGGCATGATGCAGCAGGCGGCACCGCGCGGCGGCGGCCGCGGTGGGCGCAAGAGCGGAGGCGGAGGCGGGCGCGGAGGCGGCGGCGGCTCCCGCGGCGGCAATACGCTCGGCGGCGGCATGGTACCTTATGGAGGCGGCGGCATGGATGCCTTTGGTGGCGCGATGGTACCGGCGCCACCCATGGATCGCGGCGACATGAGCTTCGACCAGCGCGCGCAGATCTCTGCGGGGATCGCAAGGCTCGGAGCCAATGACCTCTCGAAGGCAGTCAAGATCATTCAGGACAACAACCCTTCGCTCGCGTCCGGGGACGGCCACATCGAGGTCGACATCAACGCACTCGACAACCCGACCCTGTGGCGCCTGTGGGACTACCTCGAGAAGTGCAACGGCCCAAAGCCCAAGAAGAGCGGCGGCGGCGGCAAGCGCGGCAGTGCCGCCAACTCGCTCCTGAGCAACATAGATGCCGCGTCCATGCGCAACCCGCACCAGCTGCAGCAGGTGCGCAACGCTCGCTCCTCGCTCGCGAGTGCCGCCGACGGCGGCGCGAGCGGCGGCGGCGGCTTCTCGGGCGCTGACGACGGCGCCGACGACGGCTGGATGAGTGACGGCGACTCGGACGGTGGCAAAGCGCCGACCGGAGGCGGCGGAGGCGGAGCAGGCGGCGGCATGTGGCAGTCCTTCCAGCAGACGAAGGAATCCCACCTGCGGCAGCAGCAGCAGGCGCAGCAGCAGCAGGCGCGGCAGCAGGAAGCGGCCGCGGCCGAAACCGAGCGTGCGCGCCGTGCGGCTCAGGATCAGCGCCAGCAGGCCCAGCGCCAGCGCGACGAGCAGCGCCTGCGTGAGCGTGAGGAGCGAGAGCGCCAGCGACAGGGCGCGGGCATTGACATGATGGGTCAGCAGAAGGCAATGACCGAAGCCGACCAGTGGGGGGGCGATGGCTTTGACGAGTACGGCCTGGGCGGCTTCTGAGACGGCAAGCGGTTCTCGAAGAGCCGGCGCTCGTGTGGAAACGACGCTCGGAGCGGAGCGAATTTTCCGTTGGCAGTCGAAACTGTCCGTTGGCAGGACGAATGAGGGTTCCCGCTCTGGGACTACTTGTACGGTCGTGCATGCTCTTGCACGAGTCTGCAGTCTCGAGAGCCTGGACCTGCGCAGCGGCGCTCACAAGAGCCATAGGCATAGTTCCGCAGCGTGAGGTGGAGGGTGGGCCTGGCGGCCTGCATCGTGCCCTCCGGCCGTGCGCACGATACCCTACCGGGCGCGGCAGGTGCTGGTCCGGCACGGCGCGCGCGCGCGAGAACACATACAAACACGACCGTTCACCGCCGGTTCTCTACTCGAGTTCTTCCATTTTACATATCGCGCGACGACGATAGCATCGGGTGTGTATCAGTCGACAATGTACGATGAAAACCCCGGCATCGTACCTCTCCTGGGGGTGATGAGACGGCGGTACTTTCGTGTTTTTCGTGCGGAATTACAAACATCTCTCGAGCGTGAATCACACATGCTGCTTACGTGTTGTGTGTATTCATAATGAATCACACACCAAGCCCAGCGAAGGAGTTCGAGGTGCAGAAGCTGTAGGTCGACAGGCTGGGCCGTAGAGGCCAATTGATGGGCTGCATATCCAGCGGTGTCAGCGGGAGTGACGGCGACGAGAGCGCCAAATGATCCGCGGCCCCGACGGTGCCAAGCTCGGACCCGACACCAGAGTGGGTCTCATCAATGGTGCTTCAGCTGTCGGGTTTCTGCCATCAGAGCTCGGCCTGTTGACGAGTATCACGCGCCTCCACATATTCCAAGCTTCCTCTCTTTCGGGCACGATTCCATCCGAGGTTATGAACCTCGGCCGGCTGTGGGAATTCACCATCGAGAATGTGCCGCTGCTGTCCGGCACGCTACCCGTGGGGATGGAGCGCTGGAACCGTGCGATGCGCTTGCTACAGATTGAGCGCACTCGCTTGTCAGGCACGCTGCCTCAGTCATTGCCAGGCCCTTGCCGCTGGCCTTTTGCAAATCGTGCCATACCCAGCGGAACCCCATATAATACGCACCAGTGCCACTTTGAGGCGAAGCTCAAGATGTGTTGCAACGCGCTCTCCGGCACGCTGCCGCACGAATTGAGATATGGTTCAGGCGTCGGGTCGACTGATCTGCATGGCAACCTCGCTCTGTCCGGGACCCTGCCAAAAGAGCTCAGCCATTACCACCGGGTGGATCTCCGCGGCACGCGGCTCTCCGGTACTATCCCCTACGAGCTCATCGCCTCGCGCTCGCTGTGGTCACTCGCGCTGCCTCAGCCAATGGTAGGCTGGCAAGCGAACACACTCACGCACGGAGTCGTCTTCGAGCCGCAGACAAACACGTCGTTTGGCAGACCTCGGCGGCCTTTCAAGGCGCAGCTCACGGCGTGGCTGGCTGCGCTGCAGCAGCAGTCGGACGGGTTGGCCGTGGCGCAGCTCGCTTCGACCGCCGACGAGGGGTCAACCACGCTGCTTCCGATCGACTCGCAAGCACAGCCGACAGCGATGCCAGCGCAGCCGACCGCTCTGCAAGCGCAGCCGACTGCCCAGCGAGCCCTTCCTGCAGAGTGCTGCTTGCATGCGTGCCACGGCCACGGCGCCTGCATGGCCGGCCGGTGCGTGTGCGAGAAGGCGTGGGCCGGCTTGGATTGCGCCGTTGAGGCCGCCGCTGCCTCGGCTGCTGCGTGCAAGCATGCAGAGAGCGGCGGGATATTCATTGGCAGTGTAGGTTTTGACCTAGTCGCTGGCACGCCGGGCATGCGCACGGAGAAGCACGACGCGTGCGCGCTGGCGCCGGTGACGACTCTAGACCCCTCGACGGGCGGCATTTACGTCGCGCCCGATATGCTGCTGCTGCGGCTGCTCAACGACCCTCGTCACCGCGCGCCCTCGGCACGTTGTGCAGGCGCGCGTTGGGACCCTCTCTTCGGATTCCGCCTCTACAGCAATACCGATCGAGAGAAGCTCAAATGGACCTTGCAAGGCGCCGTCGCGGGCACACGGCTGCTCCTGCCGCGTGCGTTGGAGGCAGCGCCGGCGGCCGAGCGCGGCCGGCTGTCCCAATCTCGGCTGCCCCAGATCTGGGAGGAGCATATGGATTGCGGCGAGTGCGGGGTGCCCGAAGGCATCATGCAACCCGGCGACGTGGTGGTGACCCATTGGGGCGACACGGCGTGCTTCCCTCGTGGCGTCCTTCACGTCGTCTTGCCTCCCGGCTCCATGGGCAAGCCTCGCCTGCGCGCGATGCCTGGCAAGGACGTGTGGCGGGTGGTAGACGACCGTATGGTCAGCGCCGCGCGCGCGACATATGAGGACGCAGCGCTCCATCGACCTCGAGCACCCTTCCTCTTCTTCCGAGGATCCACTCGACAGATGCGGTCGGGCTGGATCGTGCGGTGCTACGACCCACGCTCGCCGCGGCCGGCCCGCTGTCGTAAGGTCTACTCGATGGGCATCCGTCAGGCGGTGGAGAACGAGCTAGGCAAGCATCCCATGGTGCACTTCAACCGTCATGGGCCGGCGCCCGTGGCACACGTGGATGGCCAAAACTCCACTGGATCTCCTCGTAGTGCTCACCAAACGAGCTCGGCTGGGATCTTGACGGGCGCTTCGTATCACGCAATGCTCCGGACATATGAGTTCTGCCTGAGCGCGCCGGGCAAGGGCTTTGGTAACCGCCTCGTCGACTACATCGTCACCGGATGCATTCCGGTCGTCGTCCGCCCGGGAGGACTCCTGTTGCCACTCGAGCCAGCATTGGATTACGATGGCTTTGCCGTGCAGCTGCCTTTCGAGGACATTCCCATCCTGCCGTCCATTCTGGCTAACCTGAGTCGACACGCCATATGGAAGAAACGGCAGCGATTGATGGAGGTGCACAAGATGTTCCTGTGGGACGAGGGATACGGCCAGGCGTATGAGGTGGTCCGCGAGCAGATGCTGCAGATCTTGAAGAAGTAGATGCCGCGCGCCACACACGCGGCCACTGCACAAAGCGAGAAATTTCGGAGCGTCGCTCGAGGCACGAACCACTACTGATCGCAAGCGCTACGCACGACGGTCTCGGGAGGAATCGGGAGGCGTAGTTCGTAGGTGATATGTACGCCGTATCTCACATGCGCATCGGTGAGATGTGCCGAATGCCGTACGCGCGCGGCGGCAGCGCCGGGGGCCGGGTACCACGCCCACGGCGAGGACGGCGTGGCCTGTAGATTGACCTGTAGATATAGTTTTTGCTTAGCGACCTGTAGTTAAAGTTACCTCCGGCTCCCCGGTGTCGCCTCCCGCGCGCCAGGACTCCCCGTCCAAGCGACGTCGCAGGGTCCCCGCGCCGCCGCGGCGCCCCTTGCTAGTAGCTAGAGCCTCCGGCCTCGAGACGGTACCCGGCGCGCGGCGCGCCGCGGCGGCGGGCCGCGACCGCCGCGCGCGCGACGCCGCCCCACTTGTGGCCTTGTTCACTGGTTCTGTTCATCGCCAACGTTCTTCATCTGCCCACGCCCTTTGACACAGGGGCTAAACACACCCATCGCTAGGACACTCGAGAGATCCCCAACATGCGCCCATATCACACACTATGCCAGACGCCGTGTCATTGTTGACCCAGCCGATCAACTCACTGACGCTGTGAAAAGCAGCACGACCACATGAGCCATCGAGCCAGGTACGCACACGCCCAGGCGCGCGCCCTCACGCCACCCACACAAGTTGACACAGGCACAGGACATCAGGTCAAAAGATCCACCGCACTGCGATCACGCGCAGCGCTGCAGCAAACAAAGAGAGTATCGCGGTCGGCACCACGCGGTGCCAACGGCAGAAAGGAAAGTACGGAGAGGGCCGAGTGCCCTTGGATCCACTGCCTCGCAGCAGGCCGCCAGCGACTCCACTGCGCGCATCTGCGCAGCAGATGGCTGAGGGGGCGTGCTTACGAAGGAATGAAGCTGTCCCCCCGCAGCGACGTCGAAGCGAACGCCGACGACACCTTCCCACTCTGCTTCTTGAAGGCAAGCTCGACAGTGCCCTCCGCCTGCGAATACGAGCCCGGGCCCACGTGCGCAGCGTACTCGAGCTCCATGCTCTTCTTGAAGCGCTCGTCCTTGTTCTTGAACATCGACTCGCAACCAGCGATCTTCTCCTGCGGCATGTTCGGGTCGTACTCGCCCGCACCGGGGGGTCTGCGCCTTCGGCAGGTACGCGCCGCGCTTGGTCTGCGAGGCGAACGCGCTGCCCTGCTTCGCCTCCGGAGCCTCCGGAAGCTTGGCATCGTAGGTGCCCGGGCCAGGGGAGTCGTTGGGCACAGAGAGCTCCGCGCGCTTGACCTTGGTGCCGAAGCCGCCGGCGCCAGTCTGCTGCGACTTGTTGAACGACTTCGAGGTCGAAGCCGCGAGGGTCATGTTGTCGTACGGGTTGTACGAGCCAGGGTCGCCAACCTCCTTGAGCGACACGTCGTTCTTGCGCTCGGACTTGGACTTGAAGGCAGCGGAGCCGGCAAGGCCCGCGACGTCGGAGGAGCTGAGCTTGGCGTCGTAGGCGCCCGGGCCAGGGTTGTCGGTGCCAGCGCCCAGAGTGAAGTCCTTCTTCTGGGTCGTGTTGAAGGCTGCGCCGAGCTTGGACGTGGTCTTGCCCATGCTCGACTCGATCGTCATCTGCCCCTGGGCGTACGAGCCCGGGCCCACGTGCGCAGCGTACTCGAGCTCCATGCTCTTCTTGAAGCGCTCGTCCTTGTTCTTGAACATCGACTCGCCACCAGCGATCTTCTCCTGCGGCATGTTCGGGTCGTACTCGCCCGCACCGGGGGTCTGCGCCTTCGGCAGGTACGCGCCGCGCTTGGTCTGCGAGGCGAACGCGCTGCCCTGCTTCGCCTCCGGAGCCTCCGGAAGCTTGGCATCGTAGGTGCCCGGGCCAGGGGAGTCGTTGGGCACAGAGAGCTCCGCGCGCTTGACCTTGGTGCCGAAGCCGCCGGCGCCAGTCTGCTGCGACTTGTTGAACGACTTCGAGGTCGAAGCCGCGAGGGTCATGTTGTCGTACGGGTTGTACGAGCCAGGGTCGCCAACCTCCTTGAGCGACACGTCGTTCTTGCGCTCGGACTTGGACTTGAAGGCAGCGGAGCCGGCAAGCTGCGACAACACAACGATGGTGACGGCGGAAAAAGGTGAGTGGGAGACTAGCGGGGGATCCTCGTTGCCAGGCTAGGGCCACGAGATGAGAGGCTGGGCCTTTTGGGGTATCCTTGCGCGCACCTCAGCAGCAGTGACAGCCGGCCGCTTGACGTCGTACGCGCCCGGGCCGGGGTTAAGGCCGGCCTTGGCGCTGCGAGCCTTCATGCGCGCCTCGTCGAGGGCCGCGCGCTTGGCTGCGCGCAGGAGAGGACAGTCGGAGGGAACGTGTGAGCAGAGAGATGGCACCAGCACTTGTGTATGCGGCAAGAGTGGCCAATCTGTGCGAGTGCGTGCACGCCGCGCCGCCATCCCCCGTATTTGCGAGTGGCCGCCGAGCATCATCCATCCTCCATCGCCAACATCAATGCTCGTCTGCAGCCGCCACCGCACTACTGTCGCTGCCCATATCCTTGATGCAGTCTCTGCCTGGCCGCCGCGTGCGCGGCCGCCATTGGCAGCCTGTCCCTCATCCTCGGCGCGAAATCGGTTGTGTAAGAGTGTATGGCGGGCAACAGCAGAGCTTAGCGGCGGCTGCCCACCTGGCGAAGCGTGGATGGAACCGGCGTTGAACTGCATAGAGACCGGCATGGCGACTGCCTGCGCAGAGCGAGGAAGCGAACAGCGCGCAGAGTGTGAGAGCGATATTCGGTGCAACGAGCGGCGGCGGCACCCAGCAGCATATGAAGCCTGGCCTCTATCCGCATGGCAGGGAGCGCGCAGGAGGTCGCCCGCGTCCCGCAGCCACCGCAGGCGCAGCGGCGAGGAAGAAGGACCCACCGCTGGGCGAAATCGCCAAAGTCCTGCAAGCTCTTTGGGCTTTCGTATGTTCGTTTCGGAGTTGTTTTTTGGGGCCCGTTGCGGCGCGATTTTAGTTTCGAAAAAATTGGTTTCAATTGATAAGTCAAGTCAAGTCAAGTCAAGTCCGCCATCACTTCTGAAGTGTAGCCGATGAGTATACATGTACATGTACATCTTGGTGGCGAATTCTGCAGCCCGCCGGACCGTTAAACATGTTGTTCACGCCAAGGCCGATTCTCGCACGCCGGGGCGCGCGCGCGGCGCGAAGAGCATTCATCCGTGCCCACACATCCTTCGGCGAGATGGCTGCCTCGGCCGCTTCCCGTCCGCGCTTCGCGGCCCAGATCACGCAGCCACAGGCGATAGTCGATCACTACCAGAATTTCGCTGGGTCTGAATACGATGCAGCCATCGAGAGCTACGGGTATGAGGCCCACCACCGGATCCCCGCACAGGTGCTCGCGCGCCACAGCGCGGCTCACAGGCAGCAGCTGCGCGTTCTCGACCTCGGCTGCGGCACCGGCCTCGTCGCTAAGCCCTTTTTCGACGAGCCCGGCTCCTCGCACGAGGTGACAGGCGTCGATGTGACGCCGGCGATGACCGAAAGCGCACGGACGCTGCCATATGCGCGCGTGATAACAGCGACGGCGCAGGACGCGCTCGCGAACGAGCTCGCTGGTGAGCGCTTCGATGTAGTGCTCGTGTGCGGCATGATGGAATTCGTCGACGATCCACCGCCCTTTCTGAGGCAGGTCGCCGCGGCGCTCGCCGAAGGAGGACTGCTGGGCCTTGCAGTGCCTCATAAGCAGACCTTCGCGCTCGAGAAGCGCTTCGGCATCCTCACGCATGCCTTCGAACCCATGGACGAGGCTCTGCGAGCATGCGGCCTCACTCAGGAGTGGTCCGACGACTTCAACGGCTACATCCTCGAGCGAGGGAAGACGGAGGTCATGTACCGAGGCTCATTGTGGTCGCGACCGCCAGCAGGCCAACAGCAACAGCAGTGACCGCCAGTCCACCCGCCGACGACCGCAATTGAACAGTCGTCGTCGAAAACGCCCGTTGGCCTCCTACGATTACGCGTAGGCAGATTGTGCGCGGCACGGCTACCGTGAAACGAGCCGTAAGCGGGTAAGCGTAAACCGCGACGCGGAGTCTGCCACCCTTGTCGCGCGTGCCGCGCGATGCAACGCGCGCCGCAACGGCCATGTTTTTTCTACGAAACGGTAACGCGTCGAGAGCATGTTTACCCATCACAAGTGTTACACCATACCCCGACGACCGAATCGGGACGGGGGTAAGGGACGGGATGCATTGCGCGCGGGGTCCTCGCAGCCACGACCCACGTGGCAGGCTGACCCCGGTCCCCGCGTTCGCAGGCTGATCCTGTAAGCGCGTACAACGGGTCATGCGATGTATCTCGCTTCCCGTGGTCTCGAACGACGCCTGACGCCTCGGGCCTCGCTCCAACGGGACGGGAACGGAACGTACCGCGCCGTGCGCACACACGTGGCGGGCTCCCCCCC
>JWZX01002585.1:0-24111 GCA_001275005.1 Chrysochromulina tobinii | reverse complement strand
GGCCGTCGCGCCCGCGCCGGCCGCTGCGCCGGTCGCCGCGCCGGTCGCCGCGCCGGCCATCGCGCCGGCTGTCGCGCCGGTGAATGCGGCTTTTGCGCCCGCGCCAGTCTTCACCTTCAGCCCTGCGGCACCGGCCTTCGTCCCGACCGTCGCTGTCGAGGGTGCGGGAGCGATGCCTCCTGCGCTGAGCTGGACCACCACATTCAACGTGACGGACGGAGGCGCCTCCGGCGCGCAGGCGCCTCCGGCGAAGCGCCTGCGCTCGGTGGCTGAGGCGGAGCCTGCCGCGGAGCCTGAGGTGGAAGATGGGATGAAGGAGGCGGTTGAGGAGGGTGCCGAGGGCGCGGAGGCTGCGGAGCCTGAGGTGCAGGCCGAGGACGATGGCGACACGATGGCCACCGCGGGCGAGCCCCTTGTTGGAAGCAAGCGCAAGGCGGCGTTTGTGACGGAGGGCGTTGTGACGGATGCTGCTGAGGGCGCCGTGACGGGAGCCGAGCCTGAGGCTTCGATCGCGGCCGGTGGCGCCGTTGCAGCGGATGGCGTGGCTGAAGACGAGGCGGCCGCGGCCGCTGAGCTCGACGCGGACTTGGGCGATGACGTGGGCTTGGACGAGTAATCGGCCGCTGAGGACGGCCCAGCGGCTGCAATGGGGCGAAGAGCGCTTGCATCGATGAAGTTGAGACGGCGCACTGAGAGGATCATGGCCTAGGCGTGACTGGCGGGCTGGGAACGTGACTGGCGGGCTGTGAACGTGGCTGGTGCGTATGCTACCCAGTATCATATGCCAACGCAGCGTGAGCTGGGGGCGGGGTGCGTGAGGGGTTGCGGTCTGGGCGGTGGCCGGTGCCTTATAGTGGTCAGTGCTGAGGCCCGAGCGTGCAAGGGCGGCCTTTCGAGGCGCGGGGTCCATGACATGCCACATTGATGCATGCGATATTGCCGTGGTGTGAATCGAGAGGGAACCGAACGTGGCAGCGCAGCCGAGCGGAGCCTGCCGGAGGCGGTCGTGTCGTTATGGTTATCGTGTCGTTGTTCCGCGATGGTTTCTCCGCGGTCGTTCTGACAGAGGACGCCTATGCGGTTTGTTTCACGGTCGTTGTGTTCTCGACGGAACCGAACCGGGAACCGGCATCCGGCTTCACATCTACACACGAGTCACGACATGCATCCCGGCGTGGGCCGTTCTATTATTTGATCAATGCGCACTGCCAGCGCGCCCGTGCAGAGTGCTCATGCAAGCCTTGAGCGGCAAAAAGGAGCCCGGCGGTGCAGCGCCGCAAGAGGTAGCACGCCCGCTATTTGCAGCCGGGTCCTGGGGCATCCCCCCAAGCCGCTGCGAGGTCGTCTGGTGGGCCCACGTGCACGAGCCGGACAGGCGCTGCTCGCTGCCAAAGCTGCCCTGCGTGTGGGCAGCGCTCGCGGCGCGCCGACGGCCGGTTTCCTGCGTCCTTGTCACCGCGTATTGCTGCCCAGCGGAGAGGCGAACCCAGTTACCTGCCGTGGGAAGCGTGTGTTGCGATTGCAGCTTTGACGGCCCCCACACGCAGTGGATGGCCTTCCGAGCTGCGGCTACCGCTGCGACGGCCGCATCGGGGTCGAGCTCATCGATGTCGAAGGCGTCCTCGTCGTCAAAAGCGGACACGAAAGCGTCCTGATCCTCGTCGATACCCTCAGCCCGGCCGCCCTCACCGAGCACTCTGCCCGTTCCGTCGGACCGCCCCTCATGAGGCGGCAACTCATCCACCTGGGCATCACCACCACCGCCTTCCACAAAGCTGCGCCGAGGCTGCAGTGCCATCGGACGCGAGAGTGGTGCCATGTAGGTGAGGGAGGCGGCGTCGGTCACGCTCGACGAGGCCGCACTCAATGGCCGAATCACGCATGGAGACGGTCGCAGCCGTGGCGTGCCGCCATTCGCGGGCAGCGACGATCTCGCCGCTTCGGACGCAGCCGGCACTGCCTCCGGCCCCGGCTCGGTCGAGGCAGCCTGTGCCCGCGCCGCACGGGCCCGAGCTGTGCGTGATAAGCCCGGTGCAGTTTCGCTGAAGAGGAGCACTATCACGCTCGCATCAGCGGTCGAGCGTAGTCGCGGAGCTAGTGCCTTGGCAGCAGACACGGCCTGCGCCTCTCTAGTTGGCAAGTCGCCGTAGTTTGTGCGCCACACAGGGCGCACGCCCAGCGAGTCAAGGTGGTCTTTGGCATCAGCGGGCGCGTCGGTGAAGCAATCCAACAACGGCGCTATGTGCGCTGGGATCACGTAGGCGCTGTGAATGAAGGCTTCGGCGTGGGAGGCCGGTGGACGCACGAGCGGCCTGATGTTCGCCACCGTCGGTGCCGGCGGCAGGCGCTTGATGACGCGGTGGACCAGAAAGTCCTTGTTCCCGAACGCAGGCATTCTGTCGGTCTCGACCGACCGTTGCGCACTTTTCGCAGGCGTTCGTTATGAATTCACACCTCACGTAAACAACAACACAGGACGTTTACGATTCAGTTTAAAAACACCGGGGTGTTCCCACTGTCAGTCAGTCAGTAAGTTTCGTCGCGGTCCCCCCGCGCTCACCACACCTCCCGCTCCCGTTGTACAATTTATAGCTTGTTGAGGGGTCTCCTAGACCCGCCCTAACATGATACAAGGGGTGGGGGAGTAAGTGCCACCGTCTCAAAGGACGGGGGCTCCGCACCCCTCGGTCAACACAAGTACTGAGTACTCGCTCGCTCGGGTTCTCGGGCTACTCAATTTCAGCTACAAGTGAGGTCGGTCTCTCCCAGCACACAGTTCTACCCCTGGTCCCTGGAACCCTGGAGCCTTGGACGGGTTCAGACCCGCGGGGCAAGGAACTCCGGGGAGTCTTGGACTCAGAGTCACTTGACTCACTGTCTCTGACGTTGACTTGTTTAGTCTTCCAGCGCGGGTAGGAGACGCAACTTAAGACGCAACCTTTCAAGAACGATAAGAAGTTCCATCCGTCCAAAAACACCGGGGGAAGGCTGTCGGTTTACGCCAAAAACTAGAAATATAAGCGCCTCGGCGTCAACGGCCGGACCTACCAGCTCTACATGTACTACAAACGTCAACAGCGCGGCGCGTGTTGTGCATAAAAGGCACGAGTGAAGGGAGTGTGAGCTGTCTCGTCAACGCGCGCAGCGCAGGGTGGGGGCTTCTTCGACAGCTTCTCGCGTAAACACCACCCCTTGGCGGGGTTACCGAAGGTCGGGCAGGTTCGGCTTCGGGGTGAGGCCATGAATCCGAATTAGTATCCGAATTAGTATTCGAATCTGTTTGTAACCGCCTTGGTGGCCCGCCTTCAGCCCACCGCAAAGTTTCATTGTAAACGATGGAGTGCACTAACTCTGTGATCGCGGAGTCGCGGTTGAGGTTGTCGCGCTCTCAAATCTTGTCATGCATATCATCGGCGGTGGCCCTCTCCGGTTCCCCGGCCAGGTTGCTTGCGCGCACTTTTTGACGCATCAGAAACCCTGTGCTGGGTGGCGGCGCTCTTAAAGCGAAGCCGGGTGATCCTTTGTTAGCAGAGGTCAGCGATACGGCGTGGGCGGCGGAGGTTAGGGTAGATGCGGCAGTGTTGGCGAGGATGGAGTCGGCGGTGGTGACGGACTGGACAACATCGGCTTGGGCGGCGGAGGTTTGGGTAGATGGCGCGCCAGCGGCGCGGTCAGAGTTGGTGAGATTGGAGGTGGCGGTGCTGGTGACGGATTGGTAAACATTTGAGGCGATCATGGCGGACGCGGCGAGGGCGTTGATGGTGGCTTGCCGCACGTCGGAGCTTTTCCGGCGTTGAGCAGCGGAAGCTTGGATCTCTGCGAGGCTCTTGTTTTCACACACCAAGATGTCACTGTGCTCGAGATACGCGTTGCCATCGGCATCAAGCAGCCGGAACTGCTTTATGAAAGGCGTCACATCCGCTGCTTTGACGACGCCGAGCTCAAGCATCATACAGAGCGCGAACTCGAGCTCCGTGAGGCCGCTAGGTCTAGCCTCTTCGTCTTTCTTCGTGGATTCCTGACGGAAAGCGGCCACGTGATTGTGCAGCCCGTCAAGCATCTTCGTGGTCAGACGCGTCGTGAACATGTGGTTGCGTTCAAGCGTGATCTGACGCTGCCTGCGCAGGTTGTCGATCGTCGAGATGACCTCGCCGAGCATGGCCACGCTGATGAGGATGTGGAAGCAGCTCCACAGGCGGCCACCCTCTGTGACGTTATTGACGTCGCCATATCCGACGGTCGTCGCCGTGAGGATGCAATGATAGAACCAGAGCCCATACGAGTTACTCGGGTCGATTGCGTGGAAGATGGCGGCGGAGATAAGCTGGACCACCACATTCAACGTGACGGACGGAGTCAGATTCATCGCGTAGAAGACGAACGGGGTGTGCGGTTGCAAGAAGTCGACGTCGCCACTCGCATCAAGGTCGACGCCTCTTTCCGGGAAAGCCCTTGCCATGAGCTTGCGGCCCATTCTTGTGATCGGAGCAGTGATCAAACAGATGACAGCAGTTACTTGAGGGAAGACGAAGATGACACCGATCACAATCGCAAAGACTGCAGCCACCTTTGACTCGACGAAGTTATCGCCCGTTCCGGGCGTCAAGTCTCCGTAGCCCACTGTAGAAACAGATGCCATGGTGAAGTAGGCCGCGTCGATCGGCGTCCAGCCCTTCGGCAGATCCGGTTTTTTTGAAGCGCCAGTCTTTTCGAGTTCCACGAAGACCGCAATGCAGACTATCAAGTACGCGCTGAATAGCAGCAAACTCGAAACTATCATCATGTTCTGGGCCTTCCTGCGGCGTTTGTTCTTTAGGCCGCCCAAGTTGTCGCCGCCTGAGGCGCTCGCCGCGGCCATGCCCGTCACGGCTTGATAGTGCCCGCAGCAGAGATCTAAATCACGCGCCGCTGCTGTGCCTGGGTGCCTCCTATCATCAAACTCCCCGCGAGAAGCGTCGTGTGGTTTCCTACTCGGCTACCGTACTGATGATTCTCGCACTAATAATAACCGGAGGCGATTGGCTGCCTAATAATAACAATTCGTCCTAATAATAATTAGGAAACACATATGCGAATTTGGTGAGATAGAGCCACGCGATGTATGGATACACATATGCGATGACTCATGTTAATTCGCAAAGTCATCATCTGTGTCGTCATCAAGGACGACGTGTGCCTTCTTACGTGCCGGTGCGGGCTGCTTCCCTTTGCGTTTCGGCGCTGTCTCCTGCACAGGGTGCTGGCCTTGCTGCCGCGGGACAGAGGCGCCTTGCTGCCGCGCGGCAGGGGCAAAGAAGCGCGAGATCGAAGAGATCGAATCGCTCGGTCGGACGGACGGTTGTGAATCTTCCACACCATCCGACGAGGATGAGGAGGGCACCACGGGCGCCTTACCCGCTGGCGGGGCACTGCGCGAGCCATTGCGATTCACGAGCTCGGATGGCACCGGAAGTCGTGTTGGGAAGTTGACGGGCGCCGTGTTGGGCGCATGGGGCCGCCGGATCCAGCCGTCGATCCCCCCTAGGGCAGCCGGCACGCCACGTGGAGCATCCTGGGCTCCCTTGCGTGCGCCACGAGATAGCATCACCTCCTTTGATGGCCTCTGATGGCCTCTGATGGGCTCTGATGGCCTCTGACGGCGAGCGTCACGAGGTGGCCGCACCTCCTTGACCTCGTCGTCGGAGAGGTCGTCTTCATCGTCGTCTTCGTCGTCTTCGTCGTCGTCGTCGTCGTCGTCTTCGTCTTCGTCGTCGTCGTCTTCGTCCTCCTCCTCGTCGTCATCGTCTTCGACGTTTACGACGTTGGATGCGCGTGCAACGCCTCTGCCTCTGCCTCCACCTCCATCGGTGAGGCTCCCACCGCCTCCAGCGGCGAGGCTCGAAGCTACCCCAGGCGTTGGGATGAGTTTGAACTTCCTCTGCTCAAGAAGCTCGAGCTCCTCGTAGTCCGCAAGGCACAATGTGATGCCATCCCGACGCCGTTCGTAGCACGGGCCGATGATGGGCTCCATGCCGCACTCGTCACAGCGTCTGCCCTGGTGCGCAAAGCTGTCGAGCCTCGCGCCACGGCCACGCCGAGTGCTGCTGCTGCCGCCGCCCCCGTCGCGCCCGCGTGCATGTGTGCGGCTCGACACACTACTACCCGCCGTCGTCTGCACACGCTCGGATGGGAGCTGCTGCCGCTGCTGCAGCCGCTGCTGCTGCCGCTGCCGCTGCTGCTGCTGCTGCTGCCGCTGCGGCTGCCTCTGCTGCTGCCTCTGCCACTGCTGCAGCTCCGCCGCCTCGTCCTCAAGATCGCTTCCCAGCTCGTCGAGCGCGACCGCCCGCGCCGCCGCACTTGCCGCATGCTGCGCGGCCACGCGCCCACTCGTATGCCGAGTAGGGACGGGTGGGGACGGGTGGGGACGGGTGGGGGCGGGTGGGGGCGGGTGGCGGCGTCCCTCGGGCACGAAGACGATCGAGCAAGTCGGGCAGTACCAGTCCCCGTCCGGGACAGTCCGTCCAAGGCCTACACAAAACGTGTGGAAGCCCCCGTTGCAGCTGTCGCATAGCAGCAGAAGGTGATCGTCATGCCCGCCGCCACACTCGAGGCAGTTGTCGTTCGCCTCCTCCTCAGCCACCAACGCCTCGATCTCCTCCGCGGTCATCGCGTCCAGTCGGCCGCGGACATCCGTGCTTTCGAGGCGCTTGTGCTCCTCCACAATCTTGCCGCCGATGAGCCTCCGCCTGATGAGCGTCGTGGCGCGCCCGTTGCACAGCGGGCACGTGCTGGCGCACTCGGTCACCCAACGCTTCAGACAGCCGTGGCAGAAGAGGTGGTCGCAGCAGTCGAGCGCCCCGAGACCGTCGTTGTCGAGCGCTGCCCGGAGCGACGTCTCCGCGCACACCGGGCAGTCCTCAGACAGCTCCTGCTTACTGGTGGGCAGTTGCTCGAGCCCGGGCGACAAGTGCGCGCAATAGGGCGAGAAGGGGTTGCTCTGGCAGCGAGCGCCGTCTCGAGCGCTCGCCACCGTGCGGGCGTGTGGGCCGCGAGGCGCGCTCGAGACGGCGCTCGGAACGGCGCTCCTCCCTAGGCCGGATGCGCTCGACACGGCGCTCGATGAGGGGTCGACAGGAGATCTACGCGCCGTGTCGAGCGCCGACCCGGCGGGTGAGCGACGGTTTGGGCGGGAGACCGGTAAGGAGACGGGCACGCTCACGTCGCGTGCAGGCGCCTGCTTCGGCCGCGGAGCAGCGGCAGCAGCTGGGAGGCCGGCGCCGAGTCTTTCGGACGGCTGCCAAGCGTCGAGTGCCGCATCGTCCGGCTCCTCGTCGTCGCTCACCAGGCTGCGAGGCGCCGCAGCTCCAAGAGGCACAAGCTGTGGAGGTGGCGGCGGTGGTGGCATGCTCTGAGGCGGTGGCGCGTGCGGCGGCGCGTGCGGCGGCGCGTGCGGCGGCGCGTGCGGCGGCATCTGCGGTCGTGCTGGCATCTGAGCTGCCGATGCCGGCAGCCGAGCCTGCGACGGTGCCTGCTGTTGGTGTGGTGGCAGTTGAGGTGGAGGCGGCGCTGGTTGAGAAATTGGCGTTTGGCGCTGGTGAAACGGAGGCTGTGCTGCTACCCCTGTCGGCCGATAGCTCGCCGCCGTTTGCCAGCCCTGCTGCTGCGGCTGCGGTTGCTGCTGATGCTGCGGTGGTGCACCAAAAGCGAACTGTGCGAAGGTGTTGCTCATCGATGGTGCCACGTTGGCGAGCGTGCTCGTCGCGTGGGGTTGGAGCTGGTTCTGCTGCTCGCGCTCCGCACGCTTGCGCATAGCGGCCTCATAATTGGCGCTTATGCGTGCCCGCTGCTCTTCGGTGATGTACGACATCGAACGCGTTCCTTTCAAAAGTCCTCAACACAAGACAAGCCAAGTCAAGTCTAGTCTAGTCCCTTAAAAATTCACTGGCGGTCGCGCATCCGCCTCCTTAGGGGCGCCCACCGACGCGATGTGAATTGTATCGAAGGGCGCGGTGCGTGGCATACAGGCATACTTGTAGCTGGATAGCCCCGAGCCCTTACATGTACTGAACTGAACTTACATGTATCCACAACGTCTTCCTCTTGATCATCGCGGCGCGCACCGGGGCGACTCATCGTGCCTTTTGGACCTTTCATGTTTTGTTTGTCTCATTCTTGAAAAAGAACGCGTTCGACGTCCCGAAGCCTCGTTCACAAAGGTGAGCGTCGCGATGGACAGGCTCGGCTTCCTGAACCTGTTGTGCACACTGCTCTGCCTCTACTCTCTGCGTCAGCTGCGGCTGCAGCAGAGCTAACCAGTGCTGCTCTGTTCATTTGAGCGCGAGGCGAGCCAGATGAGTCGCTGCACTGCGAGCAAGAGCATACCCACTTCGCAGCAAATCGTTGCCAGGCGCGCAAAGCTCACCTCTGCGCGCGCGCTCTCGCACGCAGGGCTTTCACGCCAGCACGGACGCACAAGAGACTTTGACTGCTTTGCAGATGGCGGAAGAGGCCAAAGCGAAAGGCACGGAAGCCTTCCAGGCAGGCAGGTTCGCGGAGGCGATCGAGCACTACACGAAGGCGATCGATCTGGGCGCGACGCACGTACTGTACTCCAACCGCTCGGCCGCGTACGGCGGCATAGGCAAGTGGGAGGAGGCGCTCAAAGACGCGACCAAGTGCGTCGAGATGCAACCGGACTGGGGCAAGGGCTACGGCCGCAAGGGCGCCGCGCTGCACGGCCTCGGCCAGTACGACGCGGCGATCGCCGCGTACGAAAAGGGCCTCACCGTGGAGCCCGGGCTGGCGATGCTGACCAAGGGTCTCGCGGACGCAAAGAAGGAGGCAGAGCGGGACAAGGGCGCGGGTGGCCTTGGCGGCCTCGCCAACATCTTCGGCGCGCCAGACGTGATCTCGAAGATCGCATCTAACCCGCAGACGGCCTCCTTCCTGGCCGATCCAAGCTTCATGATGAAGATCCAGCAGATCCAGCGCAACCCCGACTCGATCTCGATGCACATGAACGACCCGCGCATATTGCAGGTGATGGGCGTTCTGATGGGCGTCAACATCATGACGCCCGACTCGATGGGCGATGGCTTTGGCGCCTCCTCGTCGGCGGCGCCGACGCCACCGCCCTCTCGCAAGGCGCCCGCGCCCGCACCGGAGCCCGAGCCCGAGGTCGAGCTCACTGAAGAGGAGAAGGCGACCAAGGCCAAGAAGGCGGCGGCCGAGGCGCACAAGCTGAAAGGTAACGACGCGTACAAAGCGAAGAAGTTTGAGGAGGCGATCACGCACTACGAGGCGGCGATCGCGGAGCTACCGGAGGAGATGACGTACTACAACAATCTCTCCGCCGTGCGCTTCGAGCAGAAGCTGTACGACGAGTGCATCACACAGTGCAAGAAGGCCATCGAGGTGGGCCGGTCGGCACGCGCCGACTACAAGATCGTAGCCAAGGCGTTCGCGCGCATGGGCAACGCGTACGAGAAGCTGCAGAAGCTGCCCGAGGCAGTCAAAGCCTTCGAGGATTCACTTATGGAGGACCGTACCGACGAGATCGAGAAGAAGCTCAAGGCGCTGCAGAAGAAGCTCAAGGAGCTCGAGACCCATGCGTACATCAACCCGGAGCTCGCCGAGGCGGCGCGTGCGGAAGGCAACGAGCTCTTCAAGGCGGGCAAGTTTCCCGAGGCGATCGCCAAGTACACGGAGGCGATGAAGCGCAACCCGAAGGACCACGTGCCCTACTCCAACCGCGCGGCGTGCTATCAGAAGCTCATGGAGTGGCAGCTCGCGCTCAAGGATGCGGAGACCTCCATCTCCATGGAGCCCACCTTCGTGAAGGGGTGGAGCCGCAAGGCCGGCGTGCACTTCTTCCTCAAGGAGTACCACAAGGCTATGGACGCGTACAACATGATCCTCAAGCTCGAGCCCGATAATGCTGCGGCCAAGGCGGGTCTCGACAACGTCGTTGCGACCATCAACATGCAGGCCAGCAGCGGCGAGGTCGATAAGGAGCGGCAAGCGCGCGCGATGGCCGATCCGGAGATTCAAGCCATCCTCGGCGACGCGCAGATGCGCTCCATCCTCGGCGAGATGCAAACGGACCCCAAAAAGGCGCAGGCGGCGATGCAAGACCCGGTCATCAGCGCCAAGCTCCAGAAGCTCATCGCCGCCGGCGTGCTCCAGGTCAGATGAGCCGAGCCCTCGAGATGAGTCGAGATGAGTCGATGGCCTCGGCCGCGGGCGGCGCTCGCAATGGCGGTGCGCATGCGCGCTTTCCGCTTTCGAACCGGCGGTGCGGCCGAGGCGGCGGCGTAGGCGTTAGAGAGGCGGCACGCGCGGTGCCGATGGAGGAGCTCAGCAGCACAGCAGTGAGCAGCAGCAGCAGCAGCAGCAGCACACAAAGGGATCTAGGTCTGTCGAGTCGTCGAGATCACATCCAGATCGCATGGAAACCCACATGCGGTTGAGCCAGAGACTGCGACGAGGATGGAGGACGGCGGAGTAGATGACGAGTGGAGAGCGCCTGAGCGCGGAGCCGAGTGCACAGGTGTGTGTTGATGCCGCCGTCCGAAATTCTTATTTTGATCGCGCGCGCGCGGCTGGCGTCGCCGCCCGCGGCGGCGCGGGCCCGCGCTGCGTCCTCGTGCCGTCCGTGCCGCGGTGCGCCGGTGCGCCGGCCCGAGCGTCTGCCCCCGCACCGCGCGAGGGCGGCCGAGACGTCCAGACGAAACTATTAATTCCATCTAGTGCGTAAGTACACATCCCGGGTTACTAACACCCGGTCCGTCTGCGCGAACGTGCGGTGGGAGGGTGTCTCTCGAGCAGCGTGCCTGGCACATTGGAACTGCCCAATGCTCTGCCACGTGAGCACACTGCCGTCATGTCGAAGATGTTCGGTGGATGTTCGGGAGCCGCGCGAGCTGATACGTCGCTCCCATGGAGGTGGGCGTTAAGCGCTCATCAGCCTCTCACAGCCCGCTCATCAGCCTCTCATCGAATGATCCGCAACAGCTGCGCGTCGCATCGAAGCGAGTGGCCTCGACGCGCTTAGCGTCAGCTGGCCTGCTGGGCGCAGTCACCCGTCGGCTTCACGGGGGCCGGTGGCAATTTGGACTCGTCGAGCATCCAGTCGTCCTCAGGTTGGGTGGCGAGCCGCCCAAGCCGATGGACTAGCTCGAGCTGCACACCGTCTGGCGCGCGCACGAGGGCAACCTCGGCGACGAGATCGCCCATCATCTGCTGATGCGGCGGCGTGAGCACGCGCAGCGTGCGGCCGAAGAGCGCCTTCGAGCGCCTCTGCAGCACCTCGATCGTGCTCACACAGCTAAGCCCGAGGCTCGTGACGTCGATGGATACGTGCGCGAGGCCAAGGGCGTTCTCCGAAGGTAGTGGCACGCCTGTGAGCATGTGGCTGGGGACCTCAATGAGCTCGATAGACAGCGGCGTCCATGGTGCGCTCAGCCAGGTGGCACGGGCTCCCGACGTACTGAAGGTGCGAATGGGCACAAAGTGGAGCAGCGACCAAAACTGGACCGAAGCACGGATGTTGGAGACGCGAAGGGCTGCGTGGCTGCCGTCCGCGGCGGCGAGCTCCGAGAGCGGCCGCCGCGAGATGAACGCAAGCAGTGGCAGCTCCGTGTCGTCGCGCGCGACGGCCGGTGTGAAGCCCATGTGTGTCAGCTCCTCCACGTCGGCCATTGAGTTGGGCTCCGCGAACAGAGGTCCACTCGCCCGCATGCACTCGAGATTCCTGGTGGCATACCGTAGCAGTTCAAGTCCAGCTACGTGCCGGTATGGGTTGGGCTCTGGCGGCAATCGCAAACAGCTTGCACATCCAGCAAAGGTTACTGAGGAGGACGAGGATGATGCCAACTGAGCCGCGTGGGGAGCCACTGCAAGATATGCGATGGGTGGCTCGTCGACACTAGCGAAGGCCAGCAGCACCGCTATGGGGACGGCGCCGACTGGCGAGCGCACAATGCTGCGATGCGTCGGCGCGGTCACGTGCGCCGGCGCTTCTCGGATAGTGAGTCTCATGCGCGTTTTGCTTCCTCCGCCACAGGCACTGTAAACATTGGCTGTGAATGCCCCCACCGGCGACTCTTTTCCTCGAAACCTTGGGATAGGGTTAGGGTAAGGGTTAGGACTCCACCACGTCCTATCACCGTCATCGTTTGCTGTTTCCGTAGTGTTGATGGACTCCCCACGGCAGTCCGGACATCTTATGGACCCCGCCCCCAACGGCCCCATTGGCATACCATAGATTGCCCAATAAGGCCAAAACGCGTCTTAATACAACGCACGGTGTGATGTGTCTATCATGTGCCCACAGTAGGTCTGAGGGCCCGGCGGTGCGCTCTCGCCTAGATGTCGCTTTCTGGGACTGGGTCCGACGAAAAGCAAAAGGTTAAAGGTCCTAAAAGGTCCATGCGAAAAATCATGATAGACGAATTAGTTTTAGTAGAAAAATATTACTCGTTCCGGGACCGTGGTCGTGAACAGGAAAGCCGGCGTGCACCCCCGCTGCCGCGGCTCCACCCGCGGCGGCCTATCGCTCGGTCCCCCGAGCACATGCTATACCGTACATATGTGACTCTAGCACGCCTGCGACCCGCGGACTCGCGAGACTCTTTCGTGACACGTCTCCGCGCCGCTCGTCATGCCACGAGTCCATGTCGTCCATGATGTCGTCGTGACTCTAGTCTCTACCGATCCCGCCGCGGACGTATCGTGGTCGTCGTCCCGGTACTCTTCGTCGAGATCGAGGCACACAGGCCGAATCACGGGCATGCGCAGCCGCCGCGCGGCGCGCGCGCATCTCGGGCGGGGTACGGGCGGGGGTGGGACACGGCCGCACCCGCTTCTCGGACGGCGCGGTCCACCGTGGCCGCGCGCATAGGGAAGGCACCACTTACCTGATCGCAGATCGGCTCCGCGACGCACCGCACGTGTGTCCTGCATGCATCGCTTGCCTGTCCTTTTCCTCGATGAGCGGTGACGCCGCGCCTCTATGGCGAGCGCTACCTCCCCGAGGTCTCATCTCGCTTCGATGAGAGTGACGCCGCGCCTCTATGACGAGCGCTGTTGCGAGCGCGGTGACAAGCGCTGTGGCGAGCACCAAACCTCCCCTCGATCTCCCTCTCGATCTCCCACGCCACTCTCTGCGCCGCCTCTCATCCTCCTCGCTCTCGCTCACACGCTCATTCTACGTCCATGCCATTTATATATGGGCCGCGCGCGAGGCACCACACCTGCGCACGGCCACCTCTGAGAAGGGTGCACGTGCCAGCCGCCTGCGCCGTGGCGGCCTTGCCCGAGAGGGATGGTCTGCTGACTCCGGCCTTTCACTTGCTCTCATGCTCACCTGCTCCGGCCTCTCGCTGGCTCATGCTCATGCAACTACGCTCGTGCGCCGATAGTCCGGTGCGTTTTTGCCAGGAGTGCTCCTGTCACGATAGGCCTTGTCCTTCTCCTGCGGCAGCAGGGTTGCGTAGAGCTCCTCTCGGTAATTAGCGGTCGTCTTCTTGACGTTGTCGTCAATCTTGAGCTCAGCAATGAAGCTGGCTGAGGTCTCCTTGGGTGGATCGTGGAAAGGTGCCACGTACTCATGCTCGAGCGCGCTGCTCGCGCTGAGACGGGCGCATGGGTCGACCACGAGCAGCCGCTTGAGCAGGTCGACAGCGAGCTCGTTTGAGATTATGCTCGCGAGCTCGGCCCATGCTGCTGCCTGCTTCTCGGGGCTCGGCTCGCCGCCGCACGCTTCGAGCATGCTCCGCGTAAACGGCGAGTGAAGATTGGCAATGGCCTCCTCCGAGGGCCAGCCGAGGAGCAAAAAGATCTGCATCACATCCATTGTCGAATTGTGAGTGATCATCAGCGGTCATCAGTGGTCATCACATCCATTGTCGAATTGTGAGTGGTCATCAGTGGTCATCAGTGGGTCATCAGTGGTCATCAGTGGTCATCAGTGGTCATCAGTGGGTCATCAGTGGTCATCAGTGGTCATCAGATGCTCTCACCTGGTCGAGTTGCCCGAGGGTGTTCGTGCCCGAAAAGCATGTCTTTCCCTTGTACATCTCGGCCAGCACGCAGCCGGCCGCCCACATGTCCGTCGAGAAGTCGTACGACTGCGAGCCGCATAGGATCTCGGGCGGGCGGAACCAGCGTGTCGCGATGTAGTCGGTCATGACTGCTTCCGAGTCGACGTCATTCCCGTGATGATGATGGTGCCCCATCACTCGTTCTCTGATGGTACCAACGGTCCTCGCCAAGCCAAAGTCGCACACCTGCCGAGGGGGCAGCGCGAGTCAAGGTCGCGGTCGTAAACGGACGCGAGCGGCAAAACAGTCAGTGATGCGCGGCACACACCTTCATTAGACAGTCCCCGTCGAGCAGTAGATTGGCCGGCTTGATGTCGCGGTGCACGAGCCCGGCCGAGTGCATGTACTTGAGCGCACGGAACAACTGCCAGGTGATGTACTGCTTGTGCACCTCTTCCAAGATCTCTGCACGGATCGCGGCGTGCAAGTCTGTGTCCATGTAGTCAAAGATCATGTACAGATCGCGGTCATTGTCCGCCTTGAGCACGAGCAGCAACCCGATGATATTCTCGTGAGGATGGAGCATGCGGCAAATATTCACCTCACGGTACGTGCGCTGCGCGTCCGTCGAGTTCTGGAAGGCGTCGAAGCTCTTCTTCAGAGCCACCTTCTGCTTGGACTTGCGGTCTGTGGCCTGCCAAACGATGCCATACGCGCCCTTGCCCAGCTTTCGCGTGACGTCGAAACGACGTAGGACGCCACGATCAATCTCGTCTAGTGATGCCGAAGACGTGTCCGCCGGCATAGGTTCGAGATCGACGCTTTATGCAGATTCGCGGCACGCACACGCACGCACGCGCCGCGCTGCACTGGGGGAGGGCGTTTGTTCGATGTCGAGAGCCCTCACTTGAGAGGAATCCCAAACGGGGGTTTTCAAGTTTGCAGTGACCGATTGCGTCACCAAGTAGGTTTGAAAGCGACATAAACTGACTCTGCTTCAACCAGTGTGATCCTTTTCGACGCAAAGTCTGGTCAGGACGCTGAAACGTTCCTTCCGAGCATGAAAAAATTGAAACAACCGAATGACGTCCCGTACTCGTGTGGCACTTTGAAACTGACGCAACAATGGCTAACCTGTGCAAGCACACTGGCCTTGCTCATCCACTACGCTCGCTCTCACAACCTACATTGCGGTCTGGTTTAGACTGTCGACCTCCAGCGTGGTCATGGGAAATGCACGTGGAAGGGAAGCCAGCAATACGCTGCCTTGGTGCCCCTAGTAGCATGGACGGGCTACCGACCTACCAAAGGTGGCGGGAGGGCCGTGAACCCCACTGGTGGGCAGAGTTGAAAGCGAGACCCCCACCAAAGCCAGCTCCACCGACGCTCACGCCGGAGATGAAAGCTCAGGTCGACGGAGTTCTCGGACAACTGCGAGCTGTCATGGCCAAGAACAAGAATCGCATCATTGACACCTTCCTTGCCTTTGACGCAAACAACAGCGGGACCATTGATCGCAACGAATTTCGTGAGGCGGTTCTCACACTGGGTGTTGTGGCGCACAAGGCAGCACTGGACGCACTCTTTGATAAAATCGACGCCGATCGTGGTGGCAGCATTGACTACCGTGAGCTTGATCGCCAGTTGGGAATTCGCACGCAGACAGAATATTCGTGGAGCGTTGCTCGTAACAACCGTCCAGTCGGCCCGGGAATGCGCCCGTTTTCTGCGAGTACGAGCAGTCTGCACCGGGACTACGAGCAGGTGATGGCTGATCGCGTCGCATCAGTCCGAACATTACGCGCTCAGTCCGCAGGCCGCAGGCCGGTCACAGCCTTCGAGAGACGACTGCGTGTTTTGGTGGAGCGACAAATGCAAGAATCGATGAGTCAGGCGATGTTGGCCATCCAGCGAAAGGAGAGACTCACGGGCGTGAGCAACGGCATTTCAGCTGATCTGCTCTTTGGACCCAGATGATCACCTTGGGCCCGAACGCCCTGTCAGAGAGTCAATTGCAGTGAGTCGAGTCGCGTCGAGAGAGGAAAGCAGCAGGAGGTCTTGCGGTCTGAGGTCTTGGGTTCCTACTCGCTAGTCGCGCACATTTGCTCATGTACGTATACGTACAAGAGCTGGTTAGGGGGGTACTTCCACCCATGGATGTGCGGTCCAGCCGAGCGTGAGCGGAGGGCCCCTTCCCCCTAGATAGCGCGTAAGGCGAATGCCATTGCGCGTATGGGTCCGTTATTTGAGTCCGTGCCCCCCCCCGCCCCGGGTGCCAACAGATCATCGTGTATCATCGCGTTTCCCCACAATCGACAAGCACAAGGCAAGTAGGCAACCCCGTGGCGGTCGGTCCGAAGTGGTCCGCGAGACCTTTCGCACTGTGACGGCAATGTATCTGTGGAACTGTGCGCACCTCCGTGGCGGTCCGCGTCCGGCGGAATATTAAAGTGAAATCTGAAATCCTATACTCGAGATGCAGGGAGATGTGCACATTTCAGGGAGATCCAAGAAACGGTTCCAGATGTACCTCAGATCAAATAGTGTGCCGTTAGTGGGCCGCCAATGCGTCGCCCCACTGTTCACAGGAAAAGGGTACAATAAATCAATAACACGAAGAACAATTAACAAATTGGCCGCCGTGGACGACTAACACTGCGACTAACAGTAAGCAGACGTGAAGCAGACGACACTAAGACGACACCAAGGATTGAAGGATACATTGTTTATACCCCTTGCCGGCGTACCGTGATTCTACACGGCATCCAATACTAATCCAATACCTGTAGCTGTCGAAGACCCACGGGTCGCTTTGTTCGATCAAATGTAGAACCGGAAACCGTCTTTCTTCTCTTTCAACTGGAGGGGGTCAACGTGGGGTTGTGGGGAGGGGTGACGCGGGCAAGCAAGACGGCCGCTCTTATTGCGATAGAGTACCCCAAGCCGGAGAGTGTGCGCGTTTGCGCTTCATCTTTCATACATGTGTTTCACAGCAGCAAGCAGGGGGTCCGCTCGTGGCGGGCGCCGCGATGCCGGACGCTGCTTTCGACGAGGACGGCCTGCGCGAGCGCGCGTCGGTCGCGCAGAGCGATGCGCGGCGACGCGAGAAAGAACGCGCGTCCCGTGACGCGTACCGCATTCATCAGGATGCACTCCGTGCTGCATTCGCCGCCGGAGAGCTCACGATGGCCGAGTATGCGAAGCAGGGCCGCGAGGCGGGCATTGCGGCCTCTGAGATCGGCGCGGCGTTGATGGAGCGCGCGGCGGCGGAGAAGCGCATGGAACAGAAGGTCGAGAAAGCCAAGTCAGATGCAATACAAGCCGACGAGACTGGCAAACCGTCCGAGCTTGCTGCTGCTCTATCTGCAAAGGCTCAGGGCCTTGAGTGCCTACGCCGCAACGAGCACGCCGACGCCGCGGAGGCCTTTTCGGACGCTGCGAGCCTCGCCGAGGGCGTGGCCGCGCATACCTCTTGCACGGCTCAGAGCGATGAAGCACTCAAGCTGCGCGTCGCGTGCCTGCTCAACGAGGCGCTGTGCCGGCTCAAGCTCGAAGAGTGGGCGACGGTCGAGGGCGTGTGCTCGTCGGTGCTGGCGCTCGACGCGTCGAGCGCCAAGGCACTCTACAGACGCGGCGCCGCGCGGCTCAAGCTGAGCCAGCCCGCCGCGGCAGTTGAGGACCTCTCGGCCGCCGCCACACTCACGCCGGCCGACCGCGACGTTCGCAAGCTTCTCGCGGAGGCCATGGCCCTCGCGCCCGCAGCACCACCGCCGCTGCCGCCACCCCCAGCCGCCGATACATTGGAGGTCGGCGGCGCCATCACGGATGCTGTCGATGGTAACGCAGCGGCGCCAGCCCCGACCGCCGCCGTTGCGGGCCCACTACCCGCATACGTGCCCGCGTCGGCGGGCTTCCATGGCTTCAGGGCAGGCTATCACTTCAAGTTTGGTGCGGAGGGCCTCGGATATTATCTCGACGCGAGCGCGCCGGTGACGTGCCTGATGGCGCCGGCGTCGCTGCCCATGCCGCCCAAGCTGCGTGTACCCGACGTGACGAAGCGCACGCACTGCTATCTCGAGCTCAGCATTGAGGGACGCGACGCCGGCCGGCTCACGTTGCAACTCTTCGACGACCTTGTACCCAAGACCACGGCCAACTTCCGAGCGCTCCTCCGGGGAACCGCGCCCGCGCCCGACGGCAGCCGGCCAGCGTACCGGTACCAGGGCTCGCCCTTCCACCGCGTGGCCAAGGGCTTCATTGTACAAGGGGGCGACGTAGTGGCGGGCGACGGCACCGGCTCTGTGAGCGGGCTAGAGGGAGGAGAGTTATTTGAGGACGAGTCGTTTGCCATCCCGCACGCACGCCCGGGCGTGCTCTCGATGGCGAACCAGGGAGCCAACACCAACGGGTGCCAATTCTTCCTGACGCTCGCCGCCGTCTCGGTCTGCGACGGCAAGCACGTCGCCTTCGGCCGTTTAGTTGCGGGTTGGGCGTTGCTACGGCGCATTGAGAACCTGAGCATCGATAAGGACGATCGACCTTTGGAGAGGGTGATCATCCGCGCATGTGGCGAGTTGAGCGCCGACGAGGCATCGCGATTCGATCGCACGAACGAGGACGTCAACGGCATCTCGGGGCCTCTGGATATGGCGGGTGAGGCGCTGCTCAAGGCTGCATCCGAGGGTGACCTGCCGCTCATGCGCAATCTCCTCTCGCGTGGAGTGAACGTCGATGCGTTTGGATGTGTGACGGCGCCCGTGCTACCCAGCCCGACGGGTGTGGCCATCTTGCCCGCCTCCGCCGCCGAGCGCGGCGCGAGCGCGCCAGCGCCGACAGATGCAGCTGAGGAGCAGGAAACGATTGAGTGTGCGGCGCTCACGGTGGCCGCTCGGATGGGCGACGTGGATATGCTCACAGGATTACTGGGCGCCGGCGCAGATGCAGACCTTGTCGACTCGAGTGGACGCGTCGCTCTGCACTGGGCAGTGCTCAGCGGGCACGCGCCGTGCGTCGACGCACTGCTCGCGGGTGGTGCGCAGGTGGCCGCGCGCGATGCGACGGGTAAGATTCCGCTGCACTTGGCGGCCATGTACGGGCGGCTTGACTGCCTCCGTCGTATCCTCGCTCAGTATGGTGATGAGCAAAAGGCGAGCGCCGCCAACGACGTAGACGCGGAGGCCTCCGGCCTTACCGCGCTGCACCTCGCAGCTGCGGGTGACCATGCTGGGTGCATCTCCGAGCTGCTCGGCGCGGGCGCGTCGCTGGACCAGAAGGCAGCTGCTGAGCTCACGCCGCTCCATATTGCCGCAGGGCAGGGAGCTCTGATGGCGCTGTCCACTCTCCTTGCGGCACGGGCGGACGTGGGCATCGCGGGCGAGCGCTCCGGTCGCACACCGCTGCACACGGCGTGCGAGCATGCGCGCGCAATGGCTGTCGGCGCACTGCTTGCTGCACGGGCCGACGTGGCGATCCAGGATGCGAAGGGCTCGTCGCCGCTGCACTGGGCTTGCAAGGCCGGCTCATACGAGGCCGTCGCGTGCTTGCTCGGCGCGCGTGCGCAGCCTGACGAGCTCACACGGCTCGGTAGCTCGGCGGTGCACCTGGCGTGTGAGGCCTCCTCTCCACAGTGCGTGGCACTGCTGCTGAGAGCCAAGGCCGCCGCCGATGCGTGCGGTGAGCATGGCATCCGCCCGCTGCACGCCGCTTGCGCCGTGGGTAGCGTCGAGTGCTTACAGCTACTGCTGTCTCAGAGGGCCGATCCGCATGCGCCGCTGCGGGTCGAAGGCCACACGAGCATCTCAACGAATCTCAACGAGAGCCATGAGAAGTTTCCGCTTTACCTTGCCGCTGAGAAAGGCCACACGGCCATCGTGAGCATCCTGCTCGCGGCTAAGGCGGACATTGACGCACTCGCCGTCACCGTCACTGAGCTGACTACGACCAAGACGTCGCCGCTCTGGGCAGCGCGCCGCGCCGATCACGATGCGGTTGCGGAGCTGCTCGTGGCGGCGGGTGCGAGCGAGCATGCGGAGTTAATCCACAATGAGACTGGGCACGTTGTTTGAGAGCGCCGTAAATTCCGTATCTGTCGGCCAAAGCTGCAATGTGCATGTGTAACATGATGTCGAAACTGACGGTGAGCCGAGAGAACGGAGGTACGGAGCACGCGAGCCGGGCGCGAGCGGGCGCTGGTCGAGTCGCGACCGGGTAAACTGCCGGCTCTAACTGCGCCTTCTGCCGGCTCGCCCTAGCCCGTCCCGGAGGCGCGCGCCTCCGGCCGTCCCCCGCTGCGCCGCTCGTCCCGCGCGGCCCGCAGACCCGCCGGCCGCCGGGGCCGCACGGTGGAATCGCAGGTTGGAGCTCGTTGGTACGATCGGCGCGGCGGGCCGGCCGGGCGGCGCCGGGGCGGGCGCGCGGGCCGGAGCGCGGCCGGCGTGGCCAATTGCAAGGCGTGGCGTGGCGTGTCGGACGGACGAGTCAGGCCAACAGTGAAAGATTTCGACCATGAGTATAGCTACATGGATACTCAAAATTTAAATACGAGATAAGCCTCGCGCAGCGGCGGGGCGGCGGCGCGATGGCTGATATAGCACGACACATGTGTGCTCGGGAGTTCTCGCGGCTCATGCTGTCAACATGCAGGTTTACACAAGTGTGGTAGCGGTTATCGCCTGCCTTGATGCGCGTGCAGTCTCTAGGCGAGACGCGCGGGCCGCAAGGAAGGAGCATAGTTGTACAAGTGGCACAGCAGCAACCGATGGCAAAGACAGGTGGTTGCGGCGGAGCCAGGGGCGGATGGTGCAGAGACAGGTCTGCAGCTGGTGTCGACAGTGCGAGGGGTGCCAGTGTCGCCACGCCTCTCAGCTCGAGCGCACTCGAGCGCCATAGCGGAGGGCTGCGGCGGAGCTCACCTCCCTGTCGGCCCATGAAAGGCAGGAGCCAGCGCCTGGCGACTCGCTGCGTCCGCCCACGTGGAAGCCCACATGGAAGCCAACTTGAACGACGCGTGACTCCGGCGGTGTGGACGAGATGAGCGAGACGCCCGTGGAGGAGAGCGGCGACGAGGAGAGAGACGTATTAGCTGGCGACGGCGGCGGCAGCTCGAGCCTGGGAAGCATCGCCACGGGCGCCGCCGACGGCTTGCAGCGAGGTGCAGGCGGCGGCGTCGAGTGGCGCAAGGACGAGCTTCCGCGGCTGCCCGATGGCGCAGAGCGCGGGAAGCTCCAGCCGCGGGCGCTGCTGCTGCCGTGCGTGCTACTGCCATCGAGAGCGCTGCTCCTGCCGCTGCGACGGGACGCTGCGCAAGCGATGACGACCTCGAAGCTTGCGCGTGCCTCACTTGTACGTGGCTCTGGGAGACGTCGCGGACGACTTGGAGACGACTCCGTCGACAGCAAGCCGATGGGGTGGTTCCCGGCAGCCGTATGCGAGAATTCTAGCTCGCGGCTCGCCAGGTCGATGTCGCGCGACGACCACTCAGACAGGCGTACAATTGGGATTGGCGCTGAAGCCGGTTTGTTGCATGGAAAACCTGGCAGCAGCGCAGAGGCGGTCTGCCCAGACGGCGTGGCGGCTCGCTGGGCGAGGTCACCGCTCAGCATCCCAATCGCATGCCTGGGGCCAAACGCAGGCGCGCGGCTCCAGCAATCGCTGCCAGCAGGCGGCGCGTAGGCAGCGGCAGGGGGTGCAGCAGGTGGGTCAGATGCGCTGCCCAAGGAGCACAGCCTGGAGGAGCCAACGGAGGGGAGCTGCCTGACATACGCGATCAGGTTGTCGAGCTGATCCTGCTCCTCGGCTGGTCGCTCGGAAGAAGGAGCCGGGCTTGATGAGCCTTGGCCCATGAGCAGCAACAAGGCAACTGCGGCTACGAGCCGTCGGCACCAGAACCGTCCTGTCCAAGGATAAATTGGCTCATCAGGAATCGTGGTCGGCCTCGTCGATTCTCGAAATGACGTGACCAATTTCCCAAAAAGGGTATTTTTAGACGCATTCTCCCGGGATGACTGCAAATCGCCGCAAGTTTGGAATGTATGCGCCGAAGCGCCGAAGGCGAAAGTACATCGTCGCCGCGGCGAGTTGACGACAAGAATGAACCGTTGTGGAACCGTACGCGGTCGCGGTCTCGAAACGGAGTGAAGTGCGCAAGTCTGCCCAGGAACCGCAATAAGGCGTGCGCGAGGACATGTACTTGTACTTCAAGTCAAGTTGACTTGACTTGACTACTTCAAAAAAAGAAAGTTCCCACTCACTTCGCAAGTGTATACACCCCCGTTTGATATGGCTCTCAGAAGGTCGGGTGCCCGAGGACGACGCCCCGCTGGTGCAATCTCCGATTCGATCTCGTGATTGCACCGCTTGCCATGTCGCAGCGTCTGTCGCTCGTTGTTCTGGCATCTACTGTGGCCTCGCTACGCGTCCCTTCGCTATCACTCCCACCGTTACCATCACCTGCAGCTACTGCGGCTGCCGTCATGGTCTCGTGCGCTGTTGCCTTTGGGCCGGCACCGCACGCGCTGGCGGCAACTGCCACTCCGGAGGCTGTGCCATGCGACAAGGCCTGCTTCAAGGAGTGTGACGCAATCGCCCCCGGCAATGAGGGCTATTGCAAGTCACAATGCGACACTTACTGTGCGGACGCGGGCCCGATCGGCAGTGCCGACGTGCTGCGGACCGATGTGACCGCTGCAGTTCCCACAAAGGACTGCAGTGGATACAGGACGGACAAGGCCAAGGGATACTGCGAGGCGCAGAACCAAAAAGCAATTGCGGATGCTCTCCCGAGGACCGGGCTCGAGATGAACAACGGCATCTTTGGCGACTCTGGCGTTGCGTACTCCAAGGGCGTTGAGGATCTGTTCGCTACTGCGTTTGGTGCGACTCGGCAGAACAAGAATGTCAAGGAGGCGGACCTCGGTGCGTTCGCGGCCGACATTGGAGACGCCGCGCGCGCTGCCCTCCTTGGCAAATGAGATGATGTAGTGGCAACCTGACGGGGCCGAGACACTCCCGTGGGTACGCAGCGCGTGGGACTCCGTATTAGTCGGTTGCGCGATGTGCCATTAACGTGCGCGCCACAGATGCGATTTGCGGAACGCGCGGAATCCGCGCCGCGTCGGTCTGCAGCTAGGTTCGAGTTTCAAGTGGACACGAAAGTCGATTCCGCGAGGTGTGGTCGATGGGTGCCAGACGCGGACCCCCCGCGCCACCCGTGTGTTGGCGTCCGGTTCCCGGTCTTCTCTGTGCTGCGCATCTCTGTGAATAGGGATGTTGAGGTTATCAAACAGCCCCACACGGGAGCCGGCCATGGGCCGGGCTCCTAGTCCCTGTGAGATGCGTGCGCGAGGAGGCGGGTGGCGAAACGGTGAGGCGGTGAGGCGGTGGTGCGGTCGGTGACGATGCGGTCGGTAGGCAGGTTAAGGTCGTGATTGTGCATTGTTCTGGATAGGTCCCTTGGGAGGGAAGGGTGGGTTTCTTGGTGGCCATGTCTCAGCATCACGTAGATGCTTCATGTTGGCTGCCGGATTGAGATACTATCTGTCTGTTTCTGCGACGAAACTGTGACGGTGTCACCTAGAAGGGTATTAGGATGGCAAGATTGAGCTGGACGTCTGCGAATGGCAGTCCCCGGGCGTCCGCGGCTTCGGAGAAGCGGACGGTAGCGGCATCGCCGCGGTTGAGGGCGATGATGCAAGCCGTCCAGCCGTGTCCGTTGTGCTCGAGGCACGGGTATGTGGGCCAGCACACGGCTGGCACGCGGACGCGTCGGCCCATCGCGTTTGCGGAGGTGAGCGGAGAGCTGTCAGACGGCGGCGGCGTCTCTGCGGCGTCTTCTGCGGTCACGTCCATGTTGTCCAACACGTGACGTGCGCGCGCGGGAATGGTGCCACCGTAGGCGTGCATGAGGGCTATGTTCCCTTCGCTGTTGCAAATTTTTGGAATGTTGGCGACCTGGATGGAGTCAACGATAGCCTTCTCAGCTTGGTTGACCCAATTGATATGGAGCGAGGTGCCATGCCGCGCGTAGATCTTAAGTGACTCTGGGCTCGCCCATCGGCAAATCATTTGGATGACGTCGTCACTGGCCCCCGCC
>JWZX01002584.1:0-13045 GCA_001275005.1 Chrysochromulina tobinii | reverse complement strand
CGGGAGCCGGACCCCGGGACGGCGGGGGGCGCGTATTCTACGTTTCACACTGTCAGAGAGAAAGTGGGGTTAGCGACAATAACCAAAAGAGACGAGTTCGTTTGTGAGACTTCGCAGTTCATCACTTCCGTTTGTGAGACTTGAGTTCGAACACTTCCGTTTGTGAGACTTCGCAGTTCGGTTACTACCGTTTGTGAGACTTCCCGTTTGTGAGACTTGAGGTCGACCACTAGCACTACCGTTTGCGAGACTTGGGTTCCATCGGCCACTACCGTTTGTGAGACTTGACTTCGACCACTACCGTTTGTAAGATCTGAGTTGTGAGACATCGCAGTTCCGTTTGTGAGACTTCGCACTTCCGTTTGTGAGACTTCAGTTCGAACTCAAATCTCACAAACGGAAGTGGTCGAACTCAAGTCTCACAAACGGTATTGGTCCAACGAACTCAAGTCTCACAAACGGAAGTTGTGATCTGAGTTGTGAGACATCGCAGTTCCGTTTGTGAGACTTCGCACTTCCGTTTGTGAGACTTCAGTTCGAACTCAAATCTCACAAACGGAAGTGGTCGAACTCAAGTCTCACAAGCGGTATTGGTCCAACGAACTCAAGTCTCACAAACGGAAGTTGTGAGACTTAGTGTGAGACTTCGCAGTTCCGTTTGTGAGACTTCGCTGTTCCGATTGTGAGACTTGGCAGTTCCCGGTTCCGTTTGTGAGACTTCGCAGTTCCCAGTTCCCGGTTCCGTTTGTGAGACTTCACGGTCCCGTTTGTGAGACTTCGCAGTTCCGATTGTGAGACACGGCCAATCTCGAGAGAGAGATGAAGCAGTGCTTCTGAGACTTCGCGAGGTTTGGCAGCTTCCGAAGGGCACAGAGACGGCGCCCGATGTCCTCCCACGGCTTTCCCACGGCCAGGGTGCTGATGAGGCCTCAGTGTTGAACCACTCTTCTTTCGCTCAGAGGAGCACACCACATCAAGCGAGCCGCCTTTCTGGGGGTACATAGGCCACTGCCCCCCCTGAGCACAGTCGACCCACTCTTGCAATTTCGTGCAAGGGAGCCTTGCCATCCGAAGATGACTCGCTCATGACGGATGGGATGGACCGACTCCCCGGCGGCTCTCCGATGCAGCTAAAGAGGGTGACACGAGAGGCCAGGATCAAGCACGATCGCTCACGTGGGGAAGCTGGGGAGTCCTTGGGACGACGTTCCGGTGGCCTTCTTCCACCCACCCCCTCATCTCCCTGGCACGTTCCGCATCTGCAACGAGGGGGGTGCGATGAGGCTGTCAGAACCAGCTGATATTGTCTCGGCAACTCACGCAGCGCATACCTTTTATCAAAACGGAAATGTCAAAAGCGCACCGTCGACGTCCACAGGCCTTGTGATCACAGGAGAATCTAAGAAGCCGTGCACGCGCCAATTCTCACTGTCTACCTCGTCACCTGCGTGTCCAAAATCTCCACGAAAGAGGATCATGTCCCCTTCCTCAAAGACTGCAATCTCGTGCTCATCAGTGTCGAATGGCCATCCGTGGAGCCTAGTGTTATTTTGGAGGGCCAAGACAAACGCGAGAGGTACATCTTCAGGTGGTCGATTCCACAAAGAGTTCCGTGCTGCTGAATCAGCGTGGCGTGGTTGGTGTTCCTTGCGCTTGTTTGATCGAGGAAGGCTTCTCAATCCACACAGAACCGAGAGCTGTTTCTCACCTTGCGAGCACGAAAGGTAGCCAAGCGCACGGAATTTGGCTAACAGTTGAGGGCCTACCTCTTCCGTCCAGCTTTGGTGGCCCACAGTGTGCAGTCTCTTTCCATCTGCTACCAGCTTTCCCCTACGTACGTCGTTGAATATGGTTTCACACTTGCTTGATCGGATTTGTCTCTTCATGTGCTCTGAGAGCTTCAACACGTCTTTCAGTATGACGAATCCGCGCCTGTGAAGTGGGTTTTGCCGCATCAGCCAGGTATTTGCACGGGCTTGCAAGCGCTCGTCCAAGTAGTCAGATCGGATGGTTGCCTGCATTTCCGCACTTTCTTTCGACACTCGATCCACAAACCCCTCCATCATGCGCAGATTGTATGAGACAACGTGCAGTCCGTCCACTTTCCCTGTGTCTTGCGAGACCACTTCATTTCCGAGGACGTCCGCGTGCACGGTGCCATGTAAGCTTTGGTTGTAGTTGCTGACAAGAACGCAAATGAGGTCCTCATGCAGCACTGGGATCGAGACCCCTCGTCCACCCGTGGCAGATTCGAAGATGGCGAATTCACGCCATTGAACAGGGTGCTGCTCATCTCCACCCAAGAACAGGATGGCACCGCCGAAGTCGCCTCCCCCATCCATCTTGTCCACGTGCAAATCCGCCGCACTGGCATCCGGACGGTCACGCGACATATGACCTCGAACCACCACCTGTTGTGATGGGAATGTGACACCTCCTGGGGGTGCACGTGGATATTGGCACGTGTTCCTCCACACGTCCTCGTCGCTTTCAGCTCCGTCAGTTACACACACCAGCTTGCCATGTCGGGAAACAGTGCAGTCAGACAAACGGCCAGGGTACCATTCAGAGAACTCAGAATGGGTTCGATTTCATCGCTCCTGGATCCCGGTGATCTAGAGAACGGAATGTTCGTCGACTGGCCATCCAGCACCACGGAACGTCGCTTCCTTCCTGGCAAAATGCCATTGCCCAGACTAATGTACTGGCCCGCTGCAGGCTGGATCGACGTGGAGTTTACTTCCCCTTCTTGCTTCCCGGCCCAGATTCGTAGCTGATCCACGAGATTCTTTGTCGCCCCTTCACCAAGGCCATTCATCTTATCCACTGCGGCGGGCCTGACCCAAGCGACACGTGCCACAGCCTTGCCGTTTTCCGTTGTTATCTTTGCTCCGTGCATGCTTTCTTCATGCAGAAGAGGTAATGGCACCCGATCCAGAACGAGTCCACCTTGCGCGGACCTCAGGATTGGATTCCCAACGGAACCTGCAGACGCATGATCTGGATGGGAATGGTGAGATAGGGAGGCGATCACCTCGCCACCATCTAGCAAAGCGCCAGACACGTGGAGGCGCACTCCCTCGCCCCTAATGACGTGCTCGGAGATGTTCGCACACAAGCTCTCACCGGCACGGGTCTTGACTAGTCACCTTTCTCCGAGGTGAGATATTGTTGCTAAGCCAGGGAAAAATGCCTTCCAAAACACCGGTACGGTGAAGTGCATGAGGTGGTTAGGGAGGTAGCCAGCGAAGTGGCCGCTGCCATTGTATTCCACGACTATATACAAGCCATTTGGTTGCCTGGACTTCAGTACGGTTTCGAGAGTGTCCAACGGGTGGAAGACCTCACTGCATTCCTCGTCGCCGTTGAACACCACGAAATGTTTCGGTGATGTTAAGTCCAAGACGATGATAGGTACGTTGAGGAGATTCGCTAGCACTCCAAAAGCGCCGTCAGTTCCCCCCCAAGTACCCGTTCTGCGTGTCCGAGGCACACTTCAAGCCCAAGATCAACTTGACGTTTCGCTCCTGTGCCTGTGCGTCTTTCACGAACACCTTGTCCCGCCCCAGCACATGAGTCTGCATGGCACGCGCTAGGATGCTCGACATTCTGTAATCACGCGCAGTTGGGGTCTTCTCAGGTTGAGTTTTCTGGAGGACTCGGACTGGGTTGGCGTGATCCAATGTGCCGCCGTAGCCAGCCATAACGGCGTACAGCCAGCAAGAGCCATTCCCTTTGACGGTCACACGGGTGCCGATGAGGTTCTTGGGTACCTTGTCCAATCGAACACGAACCGCGTGGATGGCACTTGCAAGATCCTCTTTAGACTTCTGAGCACCTTCGTGTGAATAGTACCGCTCAAACACCTTTTTATTCCACGCTTCGACAGCATCTTTAGACCATTGCGAGGCGAGCAAGTGCTCATTGATCTCTGTTGCCGCAGCGATCTCACTATCAATCGCCTTGCTTTCCAAGTGCTCGGTCTTGAGATACATTTCCCATGCCTTCCTGTCCTTGACGCTCAATGTCAAGACGTCGACGAAGCTCTCCTTCCTGGCTCTTTTGGGGGAGGACTCGGCAGATACGTCAGACAAGAGGGCTGATGTTGAGGCGTAAGATGCCTGCGCGAACTCCGCCACGTCCACTGCACCATCCGCGGAGAAGCCCACTTTCTCCCAGAATGCCTTCGACTCCGCCTTGCATCCTCCGATGTTGACGCGAATCTTGGTGTTGGGCTCCAATATGAATAGGAGGGTACATAGTTGAAAGACAAGCAACGCGCCGTTTCCTTTTGCCCCGGACGCGCAACAGCGCACGATCTCGAGGATAATGGCCTTCTCCCTGGAATGTTTCCTTTGCATCCGTCTCAACAGCATGACACCATCGCATGCGCCACCACGCTTTCGTACGAAGTAGAACGTGTTGTCTTTCGCCGGTGATGTGTGCATGATTGTCCAAAACGAGGAGAGCGTCGAATTCGGCTGGAAAGGAGAGGTTTCATCCAAAGGCACCACATCCTGAAATGCTTGATCTGGATTCAGCTCTTGGGCGCCACGCATCAAAAGGCAGCCCTTCTCGGATCCATCCAGCTCATACCGCAGGTGAAAGGACCATGGGCATTCCTGATGAGGATCTGGTCCAATGATGAAGAAGGAGCTCAATCGACCACCAGGCTTGGTTCTCCAACTTTTTTCGAGAACTGCAGGTGCTGGTTGGTCTTGTGCCTTGCGATCTGAATCTTTTTGAGAGTGAGAGTCCTTGGTTGTCGAGCTACCAGTCTGAGAGGCACCAGACACCCATTCCGTTTGTCGCCTCTTCCAAGCTTCTTCCGCCTCGTCGTGTTTTGAGCAATGACGAGCCCATCTTCGTATGTCCTTATCAAAACGGGCTTGAGCAACGTTATCATTATAGTGCCCGTAGTCTGAACGCGCAGGATAAGTTGGCCTTTCATCTGCCTTCGAGGGACGCAAGTACTTGTAGTGTTCTCCGTCGTACATGACATGAATCGTGGGGTTTAGATACGGAGTCTTGAAGGGAGTGGCATACCGTGTTGGCTCCTTTCGAGTTGAGTCGTGCACGACTAGGTCGACCTCGAGAGCCAAAGCGGTGAGAAGAAGGCCTTCTTCGGACACCCATTCATCTGCTACGGCCATCTGGGCTCGAAACCACTCCATGGCTTCTTCTGTACTTTCGCCGTCTCGGCGCTTCAAAACCTCAGCGATGACATGTACGTGCTCAGGGAGTTTAGCGACGACGAAGTCCCTGTACTTCGCGTGCTGATGCTCGTCGAAGTCAAAGTGCACAGCCAAGCACCGGAAGAAGCATGCTCCATCTCCGACGACGTCGAAAACTTCGTACCCAGCTTCGGTAAGGGATCTCGTGAACGCCTCAACCTCCGCCTCCGAGGCATTCTTGCGTACCGCGTGATCATCCCATTTCGCTTGTTCTGGTCGTAGTTCATTCTCAACATTGTGCTCTCGCAAGGCGTTGCGAAGTTGTGCAACGAAATCTTTTTTGAGGCCACCAGCCTTCGGTCTTACGCCCATTGCGAGGAGGTGCATTTGTAAGGTTTTGACGGTCATGCTTGGGATTGAGCCTGCCTCCAAAGGAGGGAGGGTCGAACTCGGTAACGCTGCTGAAGGTTCCTTAGAAGCGACGCCCACCTCAAGGTTTGCCTCGTCCGTCTTGGCCAGCGTAGCGCCCTTGTCATCCACCGTCATGTGCGCTTCCATGTTGACGCCGTCTGCCGCTTCTCCTGCCGCTTCTTCAGACTCTTCGCCCTTGTCATCCACCGTCATGTCAGCTTCCATGTAGACGCCGTCAGCCGCTTCGTCTGCCGCTTCGTCTGCCGCTTCTTCCGCCTCTTCCGGGGGTACTTCGCTGTTACTCTTAGCGATGACATCATCCACTGTCTTCCGCAGCCACTCTCTGTCGTAGTGTGACCCCTGCTTCGCACCGAGCTCGGTCTCGAGCATCACCTTCAATTGCCTCATCGAGACTACATGGAGGTCGACTGCCTTGATGTATCCATCCACCCAGGTCATTATCGATTCTAGCGTCGGCCCGTCGTGTGACACTGAGTCTTGCATCCTGAAACTTTCAACACGTTCGTCGATGGAGGCGACTGAATTGGAACTTGCTGGAAGACTACCATCTGCTGTTTCCTGAGCTGTTTCCTGAGCTCTTGACTCGTCTACCTTCTCGGGTCCCTTAGTCGAAGCATCTTCCATCTCTCCGTCAGACGGGTGCTCGTCAACCAAGACTCCATTGATGAAGGCCTCACGTTCATGCAGCGTTTGGTTTGTCAGTGGTTCCCGAGTTACAACCACTGTTGCAGCAACTGTCGCCGTAACAGAGGCTAGATCGAGGTCTCTTGAAGGGCACTGACCTCGACGGTGGCCAACCTGCTTGCAAACGCTGCACGTCTTGGACGTGCCCTTTCCACCTGGATTGTAACCTTTTCCGCCTGAGGCCGCAAAGTGTCCAAGGACAGTCTGGGCCTTGGTTGCTGAATGAACGTCTTCGATGATGCTCTTAACGCGCCGCTTTTCATCTGCAGACTGCTTGAGGATCGATGGACGTCCTTTTGGAGTGGGCCGAATTTCCGGTTGAGTAGCCTGCAGGAACTGAGATGTCGCATGGCATGATACCAAACCGCGGATGATTTCCTGGCCCCCGGGGACAAAGAAGTCGGGCCCAACTTGACGTTCCCAAGTGTCTGCGCGGCACCAATACGGGACCCAAGCACGCCAATCAGTATTGATAGCTCTGAAGACCGCCTCCGTTTCCTTGCACCACAAGTTGCTGAAGCCACCCTTGCCACACGAGCACAACTTATGAAACTGCCTTGTGTGGAAGCAGTTTAGGTCGACGACATGAACAATCTCTCTGTTGAGAGTCACTCTCCACACCTTATCATTGTTCTCGTCCGCCTTTTGAACACGGAGGAGGTCCTGCGCCTTCGCTTTCAGAGCATTATGTTCCACGAAGACCGGCTCCGTGATGGAATCCTGAGGCCAAGTGTCATCTGGCCTGAGCAGCGCCGCTGTTTGCCTAAAATTGTGCATCGCTTTCAGATGCAGGACCTTGCTTCGCAAGTCGTCATGGCGGCGTTTGAGAACGGCCACAGCAGCGAGCAACGAGTTGCAGAGCTCCTTTTGCTTCCGCGTCTCTGCAAACATGTGGTTTGAGATTTCAGCAAAGTTGTTGGTCTTGATGCCGAACAAGGACCCTTGGAGGTACGCCTGACAGATTTGTTCACGAGGAATCTTATGAAGCGGGCTGCGTGGCGGGAGTTTCGCGTACAGTTTATCAGCCTCTTCGACTCGTCCGAAAGGCACTTGCAAGAGCTCTTCGTATATTTGCAGGCTCAGCTTGCATCGTTTCCTCAACTCGGCTTTGAAGTGGTGCATGCACCGATATAAGCTGGAGGAAGGATGCATGGCGTTCTGGACGCTCATGAGCGCTGGCCCGCCATCTGTGATTGTCACTCTTCCGGGCTCGTTCAGAGGCGAATTCGTCGTCATCCCAGGTGTCGACGACTGGCTCAAGAGCACATTCTCCGCCGTCATATGCGCGTTCAGAGCTGCATTGCACTCGGACGCAAGCAGGACACTGATCGAAATGGGATGGACGTTCTCGTTGGCGTCTTTCGTCGCCCGTATGAACATTGTACCAGCTGCATCGTCTCTCATGGCTGCCCCATCAATCGCATCGACAGGAATGAAGTTCCGCAGATTGTCGTACATCATGTTCTTTGGGATCAGAGTCCAGCCAATGACATACTTGTTAGAATGGTCCTCGTCCTCGTTGTACTTGGAGATGACTGTCGTTAGATTGTCGGCAGAGAATGGAACGGACTTGGCGACCGGGTCCTTCGCTTGCCAAGCTCTGTACTGATTCTTCGCTATGTCCACGATCATGGTGGCGACGGTGGACGCGCTCACCATGTGGAATGCGACTCCGAATCCTTGCTCACCGAGATTGTGAGCCAATCCATGCAGCAAGCTGACGTTGAAGGCTGGGGAAAGGATGCTGGGTGCCCTCAACTCCCTAAGAACGGCGAACGCCATTCTTCTGTTGGCTGCTGAATCGAGCCGCTGCATTTCTTCGAAGACGTCATCCACGCTCCACGGCGAGTTCGCAGCATCGAATTTGGACTTAAGGAGGCTGACGTGGTGCGACGCTTTGACACGTCGACCCCCGTTACCTGCTGGAACTAACGAAAGAGCTCCTGCCGAACTGGGAATGGTCGATGTGCTCGCTGTGTTGGATGCTCCACAAGACATGTTATCCGCACAGCTCGGAGGGGGTGTCGGAGTTGCCAAGCACGTATGAGGTTTGTATAGAGTGCACACCCAGACGAAGTCGTCATCAGGCACATGCGAGTACGATTGCAAAAAGGGAAGATTTGGTAGAACGATTTTGGTCGTAGGGTTGGCCTCAGTTCCCAGTCCGTAGAAAAATTTCGTCCAGGAGGTCTGCTTGTATGTCCCCCTCCGCAACTGTCCCATCTTTATGAGCTGCGCCTGAACGATGCAGTGACAACCTGCTTGATTGAAGAAGTCTTTGACACGGCTGCCGTTTTCTTTTTTCGCCTTCTTCTTCTCCTCCGATGTGGAGCCTTCTTGTGACTCTGGAATGACTTTCACAGCTTTTCCGCCCGGTTCGTTCATTGATTTGCAGACATAAACTTTGCAGGTATCCGCTGTGCCACTCAGGGAACGCAGCGCTGCCGGGCATTTTGAACGTATGAGGAGGTCTACCACATTTCCGCCCGGTTGTCCCGTGAAGTCTAGCACGCTGCCGTATTGGAGTTCCTCGTGGGCGCCCCGTTGGAGACCAGCTCGGATGGCATCTTGTTCGGTATTTGCCGCCTCAGCCAGGCTCGCATGGCGTGAGATCTGCATGGCCTCATCCACAAACGCCGAGGATGTCAAGTACGCAGCTTCTTCAGCACGGTCCTTTTGAAGTTGTCGGACAAGAACCTGAACCGTTTCCGGTAAGCACGTGAGAGGTGCCGCCTCGACGTGTTGCAAGACTGAAGCGTGAGTGACCTTGATCTTCTCCCGGATAGCACATTGAAAAACTTCAGACGAGCTGATGATGTCTTCTGTGTTGCTCGCAGCAACTTCTTTCTCACGGTTGTGGACCATAGCCTCGTCTTCGACTTTGGCAACCTCGAGATCATGCATCGGCGTGCTGAGGGGCTCGACGCCGTCAAGAGGAACATCGAGATCAACTTGAAGATTCGTTATGAGGTGGATAGACCACGCTGATTTGGATTTTCGATACGGAGTCTTGGACGCCGAATGTTCATGAGTACCATCTGGTACAGCAGGAGGAGGAGCTGGTCGACGAGATGCAACTGAGCCGGTATCAACCACATCAGAGGTCATGCGTGCCTTACCGCCACGTCCTTCATGCGCAGCATGACTAGGTTGAGACGGAGGTTTTGCAGCTGGAGTCGTAGAAGATGAACTAGAGCCTCCGGGATTCTTGGGGGCAGGCATTCGTGTCTCCCAGTCCTTCAGGAGGCCGGCGTAGTTATCATGTAACACGCCTCTGCCAGCTAGGCGTCGATCGTAGAGCTCCCATGCAGCCTTGACGGTGAAAGCCCTGTCAACGCCGTCCGAGTACTGCTCGAGACCGGCTGTCACGTTGGAAGGCACCCATCCGGGGGGCAACGGTGCCGCCGACGAGGATGGAATGGATGCACCGAGCGAGGATTGATCATCCGGCGTGCGACAACCTTCTGGACGAGAACCATGTACCCCGGCTCCTGCAGCAGCACCAGGAAGAACTGCGTCTCCAGATGAACATTTTGATTGCGATGGAGAGGAGGCCAGACCTCGAGGAGGAGGCATAGACGGAGAAGACGATGATGACATCGATGCCGACGACGCCGTACCTCCTTGATCCGGTGCTGTGTTGCGGTTCTTTTTCCGCATCAAGCAAGGTTGCGCACGCGCGCTCCCAACCCGTCACCGACGGGCGGCGCCTTATCGAACTGGCAAGTCTCGAAAACGAAACCACGCACGAACTCAAGTCTCGATAACGGTACTGGCAACCCTGTTTACTATCTTTCGAACATAGATTTCTCTACAACCTTGTCACGCAGGCGAAACACTCAAAGCAAACTTCCTGTGAACAAACGTTTTGTGTGTATTAACATGAACAAACGCTCGTGCACAGAGCTCCGCGCGATGACGTTCGCCATGGCGTCGCGCGATATCCCCTCTCCCGGACAAAAGATCCGCAGCCAGAATGGCCTCTGCGACGGTACGTGAAGATTGTGGCGACGCCTCGGAGTTCATCTTAATCGAAGTGATTCTGGAGGATGGCCGTCCCGGCGAGAAAGTGACCCGTGCGCGGCATCGCCATAAAACCATCCCTGGGACCCACAATGGTTGCCGTCCCACCAAGTTGACCAATTAGAGAGCCTATGTGCGGTGTGCACTCAGACATGAGATGCAAGCGCACGACGCCTTTCGAGAAGCTGATTTTGGCCTACAAAAGGCTCCACCGCGACGTGAGCCGAGGCTCGTTGTACTTTCAGTACAACGGCCAAGAGCTATTTCCGACACAGACCCCGGATGATCTCGAGATGCAGGACGGCGCGGTCGTTCACGCGCTTCGCGTGATCGCCATCGAATAGGTCAGGGTGTACACGGGTTGCATCTTTGGGGAATGGTGAGTATGAGGTACTTGTGTTCCTACCTATCAACGGCGGCCGAGTACTGCTGGAGACGTTGCACGTTGGTCACGACGGCGAGGCATGGAGGCGACGGCGACGGCACTGTTGGTGAAGGGAGGTCTGCCGTGGCGAGAGTGGAGAGCATCGGGTAGGGATTGATATAATTGTCCATTCAATTATGAGGTGATTTTCTCACTCCACGGGCATTTCAGGGCAAAGGGCCCCAAAAAGGGCCCCTAAAATGCTAGTAACCACAGGCGCAGCGCTCGAGCTACGAACGTCGCTGCGTGGAGATGCGCCAGGAGCTGAATCGTACGCTGTGAGCAGATGCACCTGAGATGCGTCCATATAGTGATGCGTGGTCAACCCCGTTTTGATGCGGTGGTCGGGCGATCCACCTCTACTGCCACCTAGCGTGTCTCCAGGTTTTCATTCTCAGATTTCGTCTCTTCGGACCTGACTTCTGCTGCATCGTACAGGTATAGCCAAGCGCAGTTCTGGAACACACCTGCCAATCAGGCTGCGCAGGTGAGGCTTCATTCATCGATGCGAAGAACGCCAAGAGGGAAATGACAAGAGTGCCGCATAAGCAGGTGTGGAACTCATCCTCGACAAGCATGGTCCTCAAGGCGCACATGTCACTGATGCGTGCCAGCGCTGCAGAAGGCGCACGGGAATGACATCCGCAAGTGTCCTCGGTGATACTGGCGCAGCAAACAAGTGCAGCACATCCCAGTGGTGCAACCGGGTTAACGGTTGAAAGAAGACCAACTGGCAGTCGATGAAGTGGAACACTCCAACAGCGCACATACAGCGCACTAGGGGCGAACATGGTGATGACAACCACGGGTGGAAGACCACTCGAGAGCTTCGCACGAGAACACGGGTAGGAGTTCTGGAAGACACCTGCCAATCCAGATGCGCTACTATCTTCATGAACTCCATTCGGCAAATGTTTTGCTGCAAGTTCACATGAGCAATTGGAACTCATCTTCGACAAGCAAGATTCTCAAGGCACACATGTTCTCGATGCGTGCCTGCGGAAGGCGCACGAAAAATCACATCCGACAGTATCCTCTGTGCGTTTGCGCGCAGCAAAGCAGTGCAGCACATGGTGTCGTTCTTTGCACCGATGCCATAAGGATGTTTGTGACCAATGTTCTAACCAAAGACAAAGCAAACATCGAGATGACATACTCGTGCTCAAGAGCAGAGAGGCACATGAGCTGCGAATCAGGTGCTTGCGAATAAGAAGATTCTAACATGGATGTATACGTCGAAGGAGATTTGAACATCGAAGAGTCTCTAACATGGATGTATATGTCGAAGATTTGAACGTCCGAAGAGAGCTGACATGCGATGAAAGCGGAGACGGGAGTCGACGGTCTAGCGAAAGAACCGACGGCTCATGGCTCAACACACTATTATCTTCCCCTACATGCCACACTGCATGTTCTGGTTCCTCGCTCACTCTTAGCACCAACGGACCCTAACCATACCCATGATGCCCATGTGAAGTAGTGATACTATACAACCTGAGGATGCGCCCAACGGATACGCGGCGAGGATCACGCGGAGACGAGCTTTTTAATCCGTCTGGTCGGTGAATCACGAGAGCAAATAAGAAGGTAACATGGATGGATCAGGCTTAAAGACGTATTGACGCCAAACCTCCGCAGGCAAAGAGCACAAAAAATCACGATAACGACAAACTTGAGTCACGCACTGAACTCCACTGATGCTGTCCTCGTCTTGAAGTTGAAGTAGTTTGCTGTGCAAAGCAACCACTTGTAACACTGCCCGTTCAGCCTCGAGTTCGGAATCGTCGACAAGTGATCTCAGAGTCCCACATCGATTGGCGACGAGTAAGTCACCGAACGTCATTGAGGTCGGTATGCAACTAATGACGACCATGTGCTCAGAGGGAATAAAGATGTCGCGCAAAAAGCAAAAGAGGAAGATGTGCCAAGCGCCGTGCTGGTTATCAAAATCCAAAACCCAGCCATGGACTGCGGTTGCACGCGCCAGGAATTCGCTCTCGGCGTGCGTTGACGCTCTCCCAACACCGAGCGGACTGCACAACAACGACAACGTCGTTGCGTGAGATGCAGGTCGGACACGAACCAGTGATCCTTGGGAAACGACAGCACCCCCAACCACGGGCCACGCGATCGACATGACCTATTCACTTGTGATTGCCCCAGAACGTCCCAGGACGACAAAGCCTCGTGTTCGAGAAAGAGAAAAAAACTCCATGAAGAGAAAGCGCCTTGGTATGTCCGCGTTTCCTGATGTGAACTCAAGTCTCGCAAACGGTAATGGTCGAACTGAAGTCTCGCAAACGGTAGT
>JWZX01002583.1:0-17874 GCA_001275005.1 Chrysochromulina tobinii | reverse complement strand
GGGCGTCGGATAGCCGACGCCCGAGATCACGCTGATCTCCAAGCCGCGCGCGCGCAGCTGGGCGAACAGCGGCTGCAGCACGCGATGGTCGCGGTCGAACGCGGCCGCCTGCGCGCCCTCGCCCCGCGTGGCGATCGCCGCCACGTGCCCCTCCTTGCTCACTCCATCGCGCACGACCCACCTTTGCAGGTGCGCCGTTGCCGCCACCAGCACCCGCTCGGGCTGATCGCGCCACAGCGTGACCGCCCACGGCACGGCGGAGATTGGCGACACCTCCGCGCCCGTGCCGTGCAGGGGCAGCATGAGCGAGCTCCGGGCGCCCGCATCGTCGCCCGCCCGCCGAAGCGAGGCCGCGCTCCCGTGGCACTGGGCGAGCGGCAGGCCGCTCACCGCCTGCTCCGCGACGGCGCGCAGGCTGCGCCGGTAGCCGCGGAGGCCGGCAAGACGCGCGGCGTACTTGAAGATTTTGAGCTGGCGATCGCCTCGCACCACAAGGGCCTCCATCTGGCGACGGATTGGCTCGCCGCCCTCGCACGCCGTGAGCACGTGCACCGCGGCGAGCAGCGCCAGCACACGCTCAAGCTTTGCCGCAAGGTGCGCTCGACAGGTCCCGTCGTCGTCCTCGTCCTCCTCCTCGTCCTCCTCCTCCGCCTCCTCCTCCGCCTCCTCCTCCGCCTCCTCCTCCGCCTCCTCCTCCGCCTCCTCCGCCGCCGCATCCGCCTCCTCTCCAGGCCCCCCCGAAGCGCCGCCGCTGCGCAGAATCTTGCGATTGAGCACACGCTGCGCCGCGCCGAGCCGCTCGTCGGACGTCCACGCATGGCCCGTTGCACACCCCGCAAGGAGGCGCACCGCGAGCGCGTATGGCCCCGCCTTGAGCGCCGTAGCGGCCAGCAACGCGGCCCCGCCTCCAGAGCTCACGTGCTCCTCCACCCCCTCGGCCCGTGCGCTCCACGTCCGTAACGACGGTGTGAGCGTGATGGCGTACGAGCTCGGCACTTGGACCGAGGACGTCCTCGAGTCTCGTGCCTCCTGGCAGCGCCATCCACGTGGCCAAGCACGCGTTCATGAGCGAGCGCGCCAGATCGCTGCCCCATGGGATGCACGCGCTAGCGCAGAGCCCAGGCTGCCACTCTGGCCGCTCGACCATCTGCTGCGCCAGCGCTCGCCAGCTGACGCCGCCGGCCGCGATCATGTACGCGGCGAGCCAGCCTCCGCCATCGGTACCGAGCGCCCGTTGCAAGGGCGTCCGATCCAGCCAGGCGCCGCCGGGCCGAGAAGGCGGGCCGCTCGAGGCCTCCTCGTCGTCCGGGTGCACGCCGCGCAGGACAAAGTCGCTGAGCGCCTCCGCTCCCGTGGGTGGTGGTGCATCAAGTACCCTACCAACCCCGCCCCCGCGGACGCGGACGCACCGCGCGCCGACGGTGGCTGCGGAGGAGGAGGTACTTGAGGAGGCAGAGGCAGAGGCGGAGGTGCTGCTGGCGGCTGCTGTGTCGACAAGGGTGACGGTGGCGGTGGTGTCGAGCGCCGAGTTGGGCTCCGAGCCGAGCGCCGAGTTGGGCTCCGAGCCGAGCGCCGTGACGAGCGCCGAGTTGGGCGCTGAGCCGGGCGCTGAGCCGGGCGCCGTGCCGGGCGCCGTGACGAGCGCCTCGTTGTTGAGCGACGAGTCGAGCGACGAGTCGAGCGCCGAGTTGAGCGCCGAGTTGGGCGCCGCGTTGGGCGCCGAGTCGAGCGCCGCGTTGGGCACCAAGTTGGGCGCTGTGCCGGGCGCCGAGCCGGGCGCCGTGCCGGGCGCCGTGACGAGCGCCTCGTTGCTGTGCGACGAGACGAGCGACGAGTCGAGCGACGAGTCGAGCGCCGAGTTGGGCGCCGAGTTGGGCGCCGAGTCGAGCGCCGCGTTGGGCACCAAGTTGGGCGCTGAGCCGGGCGCTGAGCCGGGCGCCGTGCCGGGCGCCGTGACGAGCGCCTCGTTGTTGAGCGACGAGTCGAGCGACGAGTCGAGCGCCGAGTTGAGCGCCGAGTTGGGCGCCGCGTTGGGCGCCGAGTCGAGCGCCGAGTCGAGCGCCGCGTTGGGCACCGAGCCGGGCACCGCGACAAGCAGCAGGACCGGGTCGGACAGCTCGTCGGGGTGTTTGGCAATCCAACGTTCCGAGAAGATGGTGAAGCATTCCTACCAAATCATGTGTCATCGGAGTTCATCAGTGGGTCATCTGAGGGGTCATCAGGGGTCTTCAGAGAAGATGGTGAAGCACGCCAACCAAATCACAGGGGTCATCAGAGGGAATCAGATGGAATCGGTGGTCAGCTGTCCGAATCCACGCGACTCACCTGCTGCGCCATCAGGGCTCATCAGGAGTCGTCAGGGCTCATCAGGGCTCATCAGGGCTCATCAGGGCTACATCAGGGCTCATCACCTGGAGGGAAAGCATTTTGAGCGCCGTGTCGGGCATCTTGACCAACTTGAGCTCCGTCACGCCCGCCATCACGCTCGCCATCACGCCCGACACGTCGACCGGTACGCCCGAGTTGGGCGCTGTGCCGAGCGCTGAGCCGAGCGCCGAGTTGGGCGCCAAGCCTGGCGCCGTTTCGAGCTTCTCGCGGGACACGAGAGCATCCGACTGTTTGCCCATCTCGGGCAGCCCCTCCGTGTGCTCGAGCATGGGATCGTCCTCACGCACGCACCGCCACATGTCGAGCACCTCCTCCACGTCGTAGGGCTCGGGCTCGGCTTGGGGACGCGGGAGCGCGTCGAGGAAGCGCTGCGCACGCGGAGCGGAAGGACTGGCGTGAGAATTGGTGTGCGGCGCGCAGGGCGCGGAGAGCGGGAATCGGGCAGGCAGCCCCACCTGCGCCGACTCCACCTTCTTGTTCCGCGAGATGCCGAGTGCTGCTGCCTTGCAGCACTCCTGGTCAAACACCGTACCGCGGTCGCACAGATCAGAGAGCTCGGGTATCGACATGCCGCGGATGCGCTCGTCCAGCGGCTTGCCAAAGTCCTCGGGGCACCTCTTGGGCTCCTTGCACTTAAGGATGCGCATCTGCATCATGACCTCGAGGCGGGCGCGCACCGTCTTGAGCACCTGTTCAATGTCGATCTGCACGTTGGCATCCGAGCCCAGAGCATCGACCGTGTCCGAGACTCTGGGGTTGATGGGGCCAGCTGGTGCTAGCGCGAATAGGAGAGACGGGTCGTGATCAGCGTGGTGCGCAGGGCGGAGCTTGGGCCGGCGCATTCACTCGGGTTACCTGCTGAGCTAGGGGGTGCAGCAAATCGAACTTGGTCATGACTGGCCTTGATGGCACGGTGGTCATCTGCTTGTCTGGCGCTGCTCCTCGACGTGCTGCCCGGGACGAGTACAAGACCATCATTGCGGCTTGCAAGCTCCATGACTATGGACTCTGCTCTCCGTGCTCGGCTTCGCTCGTATCGCGGAGGATGCGTCGCGATTTTTCTTCGTGGCCAGCAGTGGGGTCCGCGGCTGAATAACAAAAATCCAGATTTGGACTGTAATATGAATGTGTTCCTGCATGCATCCGTGCATGAAACTTGTATCAAGGATTCGTGTCTATGGCTACTTGAATCGTGATATCTTTGTCAACATTTTACACCCACTGTGGGCGCGCGCACGCATCTTGGCGGCTGTGGGGGCGCTTATCTGTCCGTGTGGCGGCTATTGGGGCGCCCAGCACCCAGGCACCCTGTGCTGCTGCCCGCGTTCGTGCGAAGGCCCCACACCCCCACTCACTACGTTTTGGTTGTGGAGATAGGACGAAGGCCGACCGCACAATGCGGCCCTGGTTGGGTCATCAATCTGGAATTTCAGAAACTCGCCAACGACGAAACTGACACAATTTACGGAATGGAACTCTTGATTGAATTTTCCTGAACTTCTCTAACCGGACAGACTTCACACGAGAGACGCAGAAAATCCCCATGTCACTCTCTCCTGGATGGTGGACAAAAGACCGTGTGCGTAGCCAGGTATATCAGACAATGTCTCGGCCCCATCGACTCCATTGTGCGGCGCAGTGCGGCCGGCGTTGCCTCCTGCAAGGAGGTGCTCGGCTTGATGCGTGCTCGACGGGCCACTGAGGAGGCGTACGGACAAGCACTACTGAGGCACTGCCTCATCGGTGCCACTCCCGACGCTGATTGAACCCGCTACAGTTGTGTTTGAAATCCTCACGGTGCTGTCCTTCGTCCGTCTGCAGAGCGTGGCTTGTGCCGCCTTCAAGTCTCAGCCATCGAGGCACACGGTGTGCTCGTCGAGTGCGTGTGGTCTCAAAAGGTCGTTTCGAGGTGTGCAGCCGCGAGGCCGGCGCCGTCGATCCTAGTCACACTGGATTGCTGTTCCGGTGCGACTGCTTGGGGTTCGAACACGCATCCTTGCGCGAGCCATTTGTCGCAGCAGATGTTGGGCGCTCTATGACGGGTTCGACGCGGTCGGGTTGCAGTACCGCACGCTGGTGCACGCGTGGGGCTCCAGTGCGACTGCGCACACGCTCGGCTCGAGAGGGCACGCAGGTCCACTCGGCCGACCCAAAAGACGCGCTTTGTACGAGTGGTGCGCTCGCCTCGAGAGGCGCAGGCGGCGAGACGCTTCTGCCGTTTGCAGTGGACGACGCGCGGCTTCGTGGTGCAACCCGGCGAGCTGTGCGCGGTGCGTGCTGCGGGTGCCACAGAAAGTGCCCTCTGTTTGTGCGCCCCGCTCCTGCGCTGACCATCCGTGCGTGCTTGTGCTCACAGGCAGTGGCTCGGCAAGGTGCCGCGGCGGTCTCCATCGCAGTCTTGGTGGCGTCGATGGGCAGTCGAGGGCGCAGCTTGACGGCTTCAAGTCGCGTGCGCTGCGGCCCGAAGCGCCGGCGCAGCGCCACCTGTACGCGACCGAGTGGCGCGTGCTTGCTGCCACGCCAGCGCCAGCGCAAGGACGACCCGCCGCGCTCGTGCTCGGCGACGCGGCCTTGCCCTTCGAAGACGAGCGCGTGCCGTCGCGGACACGGTGGAACGAGCTTGAACTTGACCTTGAGCCAGGGGTTATGACTCTGGTGGTGTAATGGGAATGCTTTGTTGAAAAGCAATCTCTTCAATGTTCTGGTTCATGTTAACATTTAGGATACATATAATTTAACGAGATTAATACCGCTCGGCTTCGGAAGACCAACCAGTCATCCAAATCCAAAACTACCCCTCAGACCCAAACGAAACTTGACGACTTTTTGACCACAAAGTATTTAACATGTTTAGAGTGCTACCGGTACCGCCGGCTGCCCGGTCGTTCTCGGCTCTGGGTAATATCTGCGTACATTGATATTCATGCGACGTGATGACCGGACGTTGCGCCGTGTCATGCGCGCATTTGGAGCAGCTTGGCGTGGAAGTGCACACGCCGTCTCCTCGGTTTGGGCACGCGATCGATCGCAGTGAAAGGGCTAATTCGTTACTTCCACTTCCACCGCAGGTCGGGGCCGACCTCCGTGTTCGATCCCGGGGCACCGAGCTCCGCGAGGACAGCTTTCATCGCCGCTGCCGCCTCCTCGCTCATGTCTGGCGTGCGCCCCGGCTTCTGCTCGGGGCTGGATTGGATGCGGTCGTGCAGGTATCGCCACACGCCCATCCACACCATCGCCTCGACGGGCGTGCTGGCGACCAGCACCTCGTTCAGGTCGGAAACGCCCTGCTTGCAGCCGAGCAGCCGTCGGCACACCTCACGCAGGCAGCAGTCGACCTGGTGCACCATCACGGGAGGCAGCCGCTGCAGCGTCGTCTGCGTGAGCTTTCGAAGACCGTCATAGGTCAGCGACATCGACGGGTTCGTCAGGTCCATGAGGACGCGCTTGTGGTTGCCGATCAGTTTGGTGGCCGCCTCGGTGCGAGCACTGACAGTGTGCGCCTTGGCGGCACCCACAGCGTCCATGTTGGCACCGGAGCTCAGCAGGTCGGCCAGCCGATCCCAAGTTGGGGGCTCGCTGGCGTTGCGGGCCTCCATGCTGTGCTGGGGCAGTGTGCTCACAGGTTTTTCCGATCGAAGTTGAGCGAAGCAAACAAAGTGGATTTGCGGAATGTTTGCGGAATCGCGGAATCGAAGACATGTACTAGAATTTTGTCCGCGAAAGGATTCTGAAGAGCATGAGGTCCTGTAAGTACATGTATCCTCTTTACCCTGTGCATTTCTCTGCCGTTTGCACGCGCGATGACCACACGATCTCCTCGCATGACAACCCAATTTGCGTTCAGCGCGGCGCGAAGTTATGGTGCAAGCGGGCGGCGGGCCGCCGCAGAGTGCGCTCATCAGGAGAGATTCGCGCACGTTGCGCCACTGGGTCAGTGGCAAACCGGTCGAGGACCCGCCCAAGGACAAGGCGGGCAACCTCCTGCTTGCCGGCGCTGCCGCCGGCGGCGTCTCCAAGTTCTGCACGGCGCCGATAGACCGCGTGAAGCTCATGTACCAGGTATCGCCGGATCGCGTCTTCAGCGTCTCGGCGGCTATGAGCACAGCGCAGCGCATTGTTAACACGTCCGGCGTGATGGGGCTCTGGCGCGGCAATTCGATCGCAGTGCTACGCGACGTGCCTTACGCTGCCATCATCTTCTCGAGCTATGCGATGATCGAGGAGTCCATCTGTGGCCACCTGCAGCGCAGCCCAGACGTGTGGTCACGGAGCGCAGCCGGTGGCACCGCCGGAGCGATCGCCACGTGCCTCACCTACCCACTCGACGTACTGCGAGCGCGCTTCGGCGCGGAGTGGGAGGGGAAACCCCGCTATGGGTCCTACTACCAGGGCGTGCGTGAGATCCTGCGCAGCGAGGGCGCGGCGGCTCTCTTTGCCGGCCTGCGCCCGACGCTGCTGGGCATCATGCCCTACTCGGCCCTCTCCTTTGCGGCCTTCGAGACGTTCAAAGCGGCGCTCCACGCGTGGAACGTGCAGCAGCACGCCGCCAGCAGCAGCGCCCGAAGCAGAGGAGGCGGTGCAGGAAGCGGCAGCACCACCGGCAGCAGCAGCAGCGGCGGCGGCTCCGGCGGCGGTGGCAGCAGCAGCAGCACCTTCAGCAGCACCTTCAGCAGCACTTTCAGCAGCAGGAGCGGCAGCAGCGGCAACAGCGGCGGGAGCGGGAGCGGGAGCGGCAGCGGCAGCGGGAGCGGCAGCGGCGGCGGTGGCCAGCTTTACAGCCCCTACGAGCTCTCGGTTGCGCAGAAGCTGGCAGCGGGCGGTGTGGCCGGTCTATTCGCGCAGTCGAGCACCTACCCTCTCCATGTGGTGCGTCGGCGCATGCAAGCTGGTCACGGTGGCTATCACTCGACCTGGCACGCGCTGCGCTCCATCTATGTCAACGAGGGCGTGGCAGGAGGGCTGTACAAGGGACTCACGCTCACGTTCGTCAAGGGGCCGCTGCAGTCGGCGATCGGGTTCACCGTCAACGACTACTGCAAAAAGGTGCTGGGTGAACGCTATCCAATGCGTTCAGAGGGGACGCTGCGAGTATGATCTCAGCAAGTGGACGCGTGAGCGGCACCCTGCAGCGGTCGTGCGGTACCGTTTTATGTTAAGCTGCCGGGGTCGTCCGGGGGGCGCAGACAGTATGAGTAAAATTTCTCGAGGGAGCCCAGCGCGACTAACGGGCTACGCGGCCCTGTACGGCGCGGGCCGTGGGCGCGGGGCTAGAGGTAGAGCTCTTTCTAACGTGAATGTTGACTCCTAACGTTGGCTTAGTGTTTTTTTCAAGTCCTAATGTTGTTTAATGTTCAGCAGTCGTTAGTGTTGTTAACGTTGTTTAAACATTGTTCACGTCCGCCAACCCCCCCGCGCTTCCAACCCGCAAAAAACGCTAGCTTTTGTGTAGTTCACTAGCAAGAGCGCACATATAACCACATAAGTAGGGCCTCGCAGTAGCGAGTAGGGAGAGAGTGGGTGGTGTTAAAATCACTAGAAAAACACCGGGTTTGTTTTGGGGATGCCTCACCCCCGTTCGCGGATCGCGCCACCAGTGCGCACAAACATACAGCTTCGGCGAATTTCCTTTCGTTCTGCTGTTAACGTTAAGGAAAATTTTCGTTCTGTTCACATTCTGTTGTTCACGACTTTCTGTTGTTGTTCTGTTGTTACTGTTCAACACTTCAACACTGTTTTCCTCTTAACGTTAGAAATAATAGAAAGCTCTACGCGGGGCGTCGGCGGCGCGACGCCGCGCGCCGACATCAGCGCATCACCCTCGATCAGGTGCTCGGCTTCCAACAGACACCGAGTAACGTGGATTTTAGTCATTTGACTGAAATTCGTCCACCTGACTCGTGACGTAGTCCCATGGTTTCGGCTTCTTCCCATCTTTCTGAATCGTCCTACTGCCGCTGCCGGCGTCCACTTGCTTGGCAGGCGTGTTCAGTGATTGGGCAGGGCTCGCATCAGAGGGCGCGGGCTTCCCATGGCCGCCACCCGTGCTCCCGAGGCGAACCCCTCCTACCGGTACAGGGAGCACCGGTGAGTCATCGATGGGCTCTGTGAACGGCAAGCAGTTGGCTCGGCCAGCGTGGAGGTAACGGAGAACCTCCTCCGGGCTGTGGCCAGCGACTGGGCCGGCAGCCGGCGCGGCAGCTGGCACGCCCACATCGAAGGCAGACGCAGCTGACGAGGCGACGGGCGGCACATTGTCGTTGGCAGGCGTGGCGGTCGAGGCCGTAGCCTGCCCAAAAGGCGCCGTCGCGGGCGTCTCATCGACCTTCCAGCCGTGGAGTACACTCGCCCACATCGCCGCATCGGGCGCTGCATCGGCGCTCGCACTCGCTGCCTCGAGGCCGATAGCGCCGTCCTGAGCACACGTTGCCTCGATGCCGACAGCGCCGTCCTGAGCGCTCGCACTCGCTGCCTCGAGGCCAATGGCGCCGTCCTGAGCACTCGCACCATCCTGCGCGGAAGCCTCATGCACGCCGAACGCGATGGCCTCCGCGATGGCCTCCTTAGCGCATGCTTCTCCGGCCGCCACGGCCGCCAGCCGCTGCTCGTTCTCTGCGAGCTGCCGCTCAAGCTCGCAGATTCGCTGAGCGCTTGCGCCGTTCTCGGCGCCGTTCTCGGCGCCGCCCTGGCCGCCCTGGCCGCCCTGGCCGCCCTGGCCGCCCTGGCCGCCCTGGCCGCCCTGGCCGCCCTGGCCGCCCCCTGGCTGCCCATGGCCGCCTCGGCCACCTTGACAACGCTCGCATCCAGCACGCGCGGCGCGCCCTCCAGCCAGCGGCGCTGCTGCTCGAGGAGCGACTGACTCAGCTCGCTCAGCTGCTCGAGTACGCTCCGCTGTTGCTGCTGCAACTCGCGATGTGCGGTGGTGAGCGCCACGAGCTCCGCTCGCACGCTGGCCGCCTCCTGCGCCGCCGCGCTCGCCGTCGCGCTCGCTGCGCTGGTGGTCGCCGCGTGACGCGCAAAGAGCTCCTTGCTGAGCTCCGCCAGCTCGTCCAGCTGCGCATGCACACTCGCCGTTCCCTCGGCCGCAGCGGCGGCACTGGTAGCCGCTGTGGCGGCGGTGGCTTTGGCTGCATTCGCCGTGGCTGATGTGCGGATGAGCGCCGCGCCCGAGGCGACCACGGCTAGCACCGTGGCAAGCCGCGATGCCCAAGGCGGTGACGAAGATGCGACTTGAGGTGAAGCTTCAGAGGTGGCCGTAGCTGCGCTCGGCTGCGACAGGCCAGTCTTCCGCAGTGCGGCGGCAATGTCATCGCTCGAGATGCCCTTTTGGCGGAGGAAAGCGATCCGCTCGCTCAGCGGGGTCGACTGAGTGCTCTCGTGAGTGAGGAACGCAGCGACACGCTCGACTGAAGCAGAATTGAGCGTGGCCGTCGGTCTGGCGCTGCCGCCGACGACGTCGGCGGTCATTGTGACGAGCTCAATACGACGCCCGGTCAAGAAAAAGCAGAACAATTTCTTGTGATGTCGCCTTCACTCTACTCAAACCCCAACTGCTCCCCGATCGACTTGCTGCCCAGTTGCTGCGCCAGCAGCTCGGAGGCCATCGTCGCGTTGCCGCACGCGTTGCACACGCGCAGCATTTCGCTCCACACGATGAACGGCCGCGGCGAGGCTGCCTGCTCAAAGTAGCGACGTGCGCCCTGAAAATCGCCCGCGTGCCCGCAGATGTTGATGAGATCGCGCAGCGCGCGCGCATCCGAGAGTAGCGCACGCGCATCCGTCGCCGACGCGTTCGCCACCGTGTCGAGCACCCAGTGCGCGTAAGCACGCGCCGTCGCCGCCAGGCGCGCGCCGTCGCGGGCGTCGCTTGCCGCCTGGCTGCATGCTCCAAGGAGGCGTTTCGCTAGCGGCCGGTCGAGCACAAGCATGGGCGAGCGCGCCTCAATCGCCGCACGCGCTCCCTCAATGGCATCCAGCGGACGACCCAGGGCGCAGTGCGCGCTCGCCAGCAGCGTCAGAGAGCATGCATCCACGTCGACGCCATAGGCCCGCATCCGCCGATGGTACGCTCGCGCGCGCTGCGGCCGTCCAGCGCTCACGGCGGCGCGAATGAGCGCGTTGAACGTGTACACATCCGGTGCGAGCCCCTGGGCGAAGAGCTGCGAGGCGAGACTCTCTGCATTGCACAGTTGCGCCGGCTCGCAGCGCGCGAATCCGTCGATAAGGATGTTGTACGTGCGCGTCGAGGGCGGGCCGCCGGCCGAGACGAATGAGTTGAAGACCTCGAGTGCCGCGGTGAGCGAATCGCTCTGGACGAAGCCGCGCACGAGCACATTGAGCGTTCGCTCCGTCAGTTTCATCCCGCGCGCAAGCATCGTGTCGAGCACCTCGCGCGCCTCGCCGGCATCTCCCAACGAGATCAGGATCGTGAGCAACACGTGGTACAGCGGAAGATCGAGTGGCGCACCTGATGAGGAGGGTCGTCAGAGGTCAACAGAGGTCATCAGAGGTCATCAGAGGTCATCAGAGGTCATCATAGGTCATCAGAGGTAGATCGGTAGATCGAGTGGCGCACCGGACGCGCCCAGCCGGCGTGCATGCGCGAGCGCGAGGGGCGCGTGGCCGTGGCGCATGAGCGCCGTGAGCAGCACCGCGTGCGTCTCATTCGACGGTCGCGCGCCCGCGGCACGCATCGACGCCTCTAGACGCACAGCAGCCTCCGCGTGACCGGCCGCACATAAATCCTTCATCAGAGCGCTGTACACGTTCGGGTTGGCGGCGAGACCGCACGCGTGCAGCCGAGAGACGAGCGCCTCGGCCTGCGAGAGCTCGCCTGCTTTGCGGCATGCGCCGACCAGCGAGAAAAAGGTGCCGCGCCGCACAACGATGCCCGCGTCAGCAAAGGCGAGCGCGAGCTCGACCGCAAGCCGCCGCTTGCGCGCAGACCATTGCGTCGGGATCGAGTCGATCAGATCGGAGGCGTCATTTGGCGCGAGTTTCACACCCGCCGCGCGCACGAGCCGAGCGACGCGTCTCCTTGGCCTGGAGGCGAGAGCCGCTACAGTCATGTTGGCCGCCGCAGCCGGTTTGCGCAGCACTGCCGTGCGGAGACGAACGAGCGGTGGAGAGAGCTTCGTCGACTTAGGAATGCCGTCCGCAAATCGCAGCGATGACATGACGAGCGCCGGCGCCGGGCAGAGGAGCGAAAGGACCACGAGCAAAGCCGCTACACGCCGCACGATCACCGCGAGCATGGTGATTGCAACCGCGCAAAGAAAGGAGCATCCCCTGTGTTCCAAGTCAAGTCAAGTGTTCCACACCTAAACCTTGTGGCGTGAATGAGGGCTCCCCGAGGTGGCCCGGTAGTGGCCCGGCCGAGCATGCATGCATTACGTCTGAGCACCATATGCGGAAAGGGGCCGACGCCACTTCCGAGCGCACGAGGTGATGAGAACAGCCGATAGAGCGAGAAATCTCCGTCGACCCTTTTTAAGCAAGGGGTTCTTTTGGTTGAGTCGGCCGCGGATTCGGTCGTCGCGGTCGTGTTGGTGGGTTGGGATGGATGTGAGGTTCGTCTGTGTGATCTGTGTGCCCGTGTCCCGTGTGAACGTTAACACGACAGACGCGACAACCGGTGCTACGGCACTCGAGTCTCGACCGGCACTCGTAATGTGTAAGAAGTCACACAGACACACATTCGCATTCACACACACACATTCACACCATGGCGGGTACCGCGCGGGGGCGTGTCCCGGCTCCCCTTCGTGTACCAGAAGGGAAAAGTCCACGAGGCGGCCCGCACCCATTCACTTGACTCGTGTGAACCCTTTTTTCTCTCACGAATAGCCAGATCGTCGCTCTCATCCGGAGCGGCGCTTTGGGAAAATCATTTTTCCGAAAACTTCGGCCAACCCATTCACGGGAGGGGTGCGACATGCTGAACGAGAATGTGCGCCTTGCAATATGCATCGGGCTGGTATGGACGCACCCCCGGCGCTGCGCTCAATGAAGCAGCCGAGCTCAACTGACGGAGCGATCTCGTACCACTGTTCGCAGTCGATCATAGGCAGCTTCAGCTATGTGTGCGGCATCATGGCGATCGCACTGCCGGCCTTCTGGGTTGAAAATAAGCGAGGGGGCGAGCCCTACCCCCAATGGGCCGACCTTTGCTTCCTGGGCCTCTACTTCGTCGGTCAGACCGGCGCGTTTGCCTTCCCGCTGATCGCCTCCTGGTATGGTCCCACCTCCATCCTCCTGCCCGTCTATCAGGCCTCCATGCTTCTCTGGAACTTGCTGTTCATGAGCGCGTTCGGCATGCAAGCCTTCAAGAAGAATCAAAAGGTGGGCACCGAGGTGATCGTCGTCGCGACGGTCATGCTCATTGATGCAGGCCCAATGCCGAGCAAAGCTCAGGACGCGGCGGCGTTTGCCAGCTTCGGCAATAGCACGCACACGGTCATATGGATGGGCGTACTCGCTGGCCTGTGGCTGTGGTCGACGTATGGTATGCTGCGTGACACGTGCTGCGGCGCAGAATACTCGAACACCGTGCTCATGTCCATCTACGTAGCCGCTCAGGGCATCGGCACCTCCTCAACAACCTCTCTGGGTAAGCTGCTCTCACTCGCAGAGGGCTCGTCGTTCATGCTCGTGGGTGTGCTCTATGGGCTCACGGGCGCCACCAACACGTACTCGAGCGTGATTGCGGCGAAGAAGCTCAACCAGGCAGATTTCATTCCATTCGCCGCGGTGGCGTCGTTACTGCTCAACCAGGTGAGTGGCCTTCTCCTGTGGGAAGACTGGCGCACGATCAAGCTGTGGGTCTCGTACATTGGCATCCACATCCTCATCGTGCTGGGCATCTATGACCTCTCGAGCGCGGGCGCGGACGTCATCGACTATGCGGCGCAGGCACGCCGGAGCATGTCGGGTCGCTTTACCCTCCCCGAGACCGAGAGCAGGCGCGAGGACGCTAGGTTGACGGCGAAAACGCGCTGGTTTGTGGCCCTGTCAGCAGCTTCAAACGGCAGCAAGGCCTCGGCACCTGCGCCCGCCAGCGCGAGCGCGCGAGAAGCCATGTTATGAGCGCGCGAGGACCCGAGGGGATGCGTCACGGACAGACGGGAAGGACTTACTCTTGCCTATTCAGAAGGCTGCAGCTGGTCGGGTATACTACGGGTACCATACTTGATACTACGTTCACCCGAACTCTACAACAGTCAACACTGCATATGTGAGATATACATTTGTAACTTACCAAGTTACCCGCACATTGGCAGGACTGAGTACTGTACATGTACTGTGTGTCGCAAGACGTCATTCAATTCCCAAACAGGTAGGGTTGGGCCCTTATAAACATGAAAAATAGTCGAGACCACGTCCCCCTTGGGTCAACCAATCAATTCCCAAACCATGTCCCAAACAGGTGTAGGGTTGGGCCCTAATACACACATGAAAAATAGTAGACCACTCCCCCTTGGGAGCTTGGATCAACCAATCAATTCCCAAACAGGTAGGGTTGGGCCCTTATAAACACATGAAAAATAGTAGACCACTCCCCCCGCTTGGGTCAACCAATCAATTCCCAAACAGGTGTAGGATTGGGCCCTTATGAACACATGAAAATAGTAGACTACTCCCCCTTGAGTCAACCATTCAATTCCCAAACAGGTGTAGGGTTGGGCCCTTATAAACTTGAAGAATAGTAGACCCAGAGTAGACGCTTGACCACTCGGCACTCCCCCTTCGGCTTCGCCCTGTTGTTCGGGTCCTCAAGCGTGTGAGATCAACACAACACCCGTCACGCTCAATGGTAGGCCAATGACGACGGTCGAGTGCACAACGACAAACTGCACGTCCACGCAACACAAAAATCTGAGACCCCTCTCCGTTCCCACTACACACACAACCCGATTCTATTTCGGGATACATTCAAACATGTGACCTGAGTGCTGAGATCTTGCTGGACCTCTTGCCATCTAGCGAGCCCACTGAGAAGGTATCAGCAGATTACCTGACTCATCTCGCGACACTGTGTACTCCGTAGTTTTCTGTACTATATGTCGTGCGCTCGTGCGTGCTCACCTACGCGCAGCGTTGCTGCTCCAAGTCCGTAGCGATCTGTGGAATGACTGTGCCGCAAAAGTACGGTTTGTAGGTGCTCGTTTTGTAGGTGCTCGCGGCTCGGCTCGAGGATGCATCACCGCATGCACATTCTGTCCACTGCTGCAAGACGACCGTGCTTTTGTTTATGCTTTTGTGGGCGTCTGTGGCTAAGCCGGCCAGGCGGCTCGCGCCGCTTGCAGCGCTGCTGCCGCAACCAGGTTTACGGCGGTATTGCCCATGGCGGCTCAGGACGGCGCGCACGGTTTGCAGGTGCTCGAATTGGCGGTCGCTGCTCGGCTCAAGGGTGCATCCCTCGGACCACTCGTTCCAGGCTACGATGAAGACCATGGCAGTTAAGGGCCGGGCGGTACGATTTCGCTCACGAGCGTGGTCGAGCGCCATGGTGAGCGCGGCGTCGAGGCGCGGATGAAAGGAGTCAGCTTGGTTCAGCATGCGGGCACTGTGGGGCCTGATGCCCATACGAGGCGTGTTGTCAAAGTCGACGATAAGTCCCGGGTGCCAGGGCACATGCGCCGGCAGCCACGTGGGCTTTGGCTCTAATTTGAACTGTGTTGTATGATTGACCGAGGAGTGCTGTCTCCAGTGACGACCAAAGTCTTGCACTGCATTGGCCCACGGCCTGAGCTTCGATGAGATGTCGACGGCATTGTACTTCGAACGGCCGTCATGGTGATGGAATTGCAGCAGGTGAAGCCCAGTGAGCCCCGCATCGACAGCCCAGATCTGGAAGAGGCGCATCATCTCGTCTAGCGCCGCTTGCGCATCCCCGCTCTTCTGGTTGGCCTCGTAAATGGCAAAGACCGGCTTGCCGTCGACCTTGTGGTAATTGCGATGCATGAAGAAGCGAAGCAGGTAGCGAAAGTGGGGCTGCCATCCCGGACGCTCGTAGTTCTGAGGCACTTGGGTCGCGCCCGGGCGCAACATCGAAACGCGTCCGTGCGGCCAGACCCACTTCCACACAAACGCCTCGTTGGCCCACACGAAGTAGAATGGGAGATTGGGCTCGCCATCATGCTCATCCAGCAGTTTCAGCAACGTCTCGTCCATGTCTGCCCCATACCGCGTACCATTGACAATCAGGGCGTCATCAAGACTGGCACCCCATGCGGCAGGCCTTGTGAACCAGAAGTGGTAGTACGCAAAGCCGTGGATGCCATATTCCCTCGCGAGCAGAGCTTGCCGCCGACGTATCCTCTGGTCGTTCAGGTCGTACCATCCCAGCCCATTGGGTGGCGGCAAAGGGAGCGGAGTCTTTCCGCGAAGTCTGTTGTTGCCACCATGTGCGCGCACGTGGTTGCATAGAAGCTCCCAGTCCGTGAAGTTTGGGCCGAACCAATAGTCATTGAGCGGTGTCTGATGCCACTGCGGAAAATAGGCGGCAAAGAGCTGCACCTCAGGCACTTGCGGCATTTTGGACAGCGACGAGATGGCGAGGAGACGCAGACCGAACATTTGAGCCGAACACGGAACAGGCTAGCCGGAAAAACGGGAGCAAAACGCACGTGTTTCGGCGCTGAAGTTCAGCGCGCATGCATGCCGGGCAGAAAGAAACCCCACTATACCACTCTAATTGTCTTTGCCGTGGGCTCGGCTCCCAGCCAAAAGGGACAACACAGGGACTAACACAAGACTAAGGCTTGTGGCGACGCCCGTCGATTGTGCTCCCGAAGCCACATAGAAGCCACAACTGTGTGTGGAGGAGGGAGTGACGACAATTATGCACACAGGAAGAAAGAAGGCCTTGCCTTGCCGTGCCGTGTGCTTTGCCGCTTGCCGCGGTGATGGCTGCTACACTACTCGAGCTACCTGCGGCGCCCACCATTTTTTGCGTTGGTGCAAGGCCGGTTGGTATTCGCCGGGTCCGCTTTGCCAATCACGCATGCCTCCGCTTGGCAAAAGATCCATGCGACGCCCTCGGGCAGAGGGAACTTATGACGGATTTCGATGGCGCGTGTGTTCGCCGGGTGAGATCCCCACTGCGTCGTATCGGTCGTTTTGCCATTTGGCGACGAGTATTTGTCCAATTTGGGGGGGGGGTAGCGAATGAGCAGCTGCTCGGTCCACGATTGTATCACGTCCGACACAACCGAGTTCCCTAAGCTGTCGTCGTATCGGTACCCACCCCCATCCCGCGCGTAACGGCCCACCTGCAAGTCCTCCATGAAATACAAGCCGCCCGGCCGCACATGTGGCCACAGGGCGTCAAAGGAGCGCATGATCTCAAGGTTCTTATGACTGCCGTCGTCAATGACGGCGTCGAAGGAGCCGCCTGTGGCATTGACCCAAGTCGCAAGCGTATGCTCGTCGGCCTGGTTGCCCACGATGACGTTGATGCCTTGCGACTGTAGCGCAGCGCGATGCTTTTCCACGCAATCCTTGTCCACTTCTGCCTCCCAGAGTTCCAGTTCCGTCTGAGAGAAGAGCTTCCGCCACAGAAGAGCGCTGGCACCCGCGCCGTATTTCATCCCGCAGCCGAGGCCAATTTCGAGCATCTTTGCCGGCCGGTGGCCAACCCGGTGGATCATCGGCAGGAGAAACATTCCGTACATGATGTGGTATTGGTGGCCGCCAGCCATCTGTGGATATGTGACCTTGTCTGTTGGTACCCTCTGTCTGCAGGCCACGTCCTTGACCTCGCCGATGCTCGCACGGGCCCAGCTGTGATCGCTCGTGGCAATGGTCATCACAACTGCGAGGACAGAACCCATATCCGCCTCCTCAACGCCCTGTTACCCCCGTACATGTACCGCGGAGTAGGAAATTATTAGAAATCCTATTGCGGAGCTTGATGATTTGTGATGATAATTACAGCAGAAACTCAAAACATAAACAAATGCGCGCTGCCGACCGCATGCCTACCCGCACACGGCATGGTGAGGCAAACGGCAGGAGGGTTTCTTCTGCTTCAGATTTGTCTTCTCGCCGAGGAGCGAGTTAACAGTGAAGGGCGGTTGGGCTGGGGTGAAGGTAACCCCGGCGAGTGAGGTAAATCAGAAGGGGGCTCGCGCCATGGCGAGCTCCCGCGGCTTTCTAAACATTCAATCCCTTAACGAGCTCACGTACGAGAAGTACTTCCGCTTGAAATTCCATTCGCGACCATCGTTGCATGGTCGGCGCAAGAATGGCCAATCTGGACCTGGAGCCGGTGAGCTCACTCTTACTACGATGTGCCCGGCTTCTTCAATCCCTCTCGCGACAAAGGTCATGTGGTCCGGTCACTGGTCCCCCCGCCGGCGTGCACCGGCGCGACGCGGCACTCGACTCGTGGCCGCTTCATCATATGTCATCGATTTCCGCCATCATGCGCGCGGCGATCTCCTCGGCCGTCTCCTTCCGAGCAGGCGCCGTGGTCGCGGCGGGCGC
>JWZX01002582.1:0-34900 GCA_001275005.1 Chrysochromulina tobinii | reverse complement strand
TCGCCGCCGCCACCAGCAGCACCGCCACCGCCCGAATCGCCGCCACTGTCATCGCCGTCGCCACCGCCTCCCTCACCAGAGCCGCCGCCACCAGCACCTCCATCACCGCCGCCATCGTCGCCTTCTCCCTCAGCGCCGCCTGGACCACCATCCTCACCACATCCCTCACTGCCGCCGTCGTCACCGCCAAAACCGCAGCCACCACTACCGCCGCCACCACAGCTTCCGCCATCACGACCGCCGCTTCCACCACCCTCGCCGCCATTACCATCGCTGCCACCCTCAACCCCGCCCTTGCCGCCGCCTCCCTCACCGCCGCCTTCACCACCTCCCTCACCGACGCCCTCTCCGCCGCCGTCGCCACCACCGCCGTCGCCACCACCGCCGTCGCCGCCACCTCCCTCACCGCCGCCTTCACCACCTCCCTCACCGCCGCCCTCTCCGCCGCCGTCGCCACCGCCGCCGTCGCCGCCGTCGCCGTCGCCACCACCGCCCTCACCACCTCCACCTTCGCCACTACCATCAGCTCCCCCACCACCTCCACCTCCGTCGCCCAGACCCCCGCCGACGGCTCCGCCGCCGATCGTCGCAGTCGTCTTCGGTGCGATCACCACCACCACGTTACGCGCGATGCTGCTCATTGCGGTTCTTTCAGTCGTGAGCGCATCATTGGCGGTGACAGCTTCGTTGCGCGCACGACGGTCCACAAAAACCGACGATTATGCGACGCTGGACGACGAGGTAACATAGTTCAAGTTTGGGTTCCTTCCACCAAGAGACGCCACATATTCGTTGAGATGGTTAGATAACTTAGGAAGCGAAATGAATCCCGAATCGGCTGGGGTGCCTGGAGTCATGCTGCGCCTAAAGAGGCGTATTGCGTCGTACATGTACATGTTGCAATTTTTGTGTTTCGGTTTCAGCTCCAGAAAAGATTTTATACGCCTTGTTTTTTCTCAAGAAATGCTGGCCCTTGACCTCGCATGAGGCATCGTATGGATGAAGATAAGGTGCAGCACTGACCCGCCTCCTTGGGTGCAGCGTTCGCCACACATCCGTATTGGACCCCTCTCACGGCTGGCGGTCGGCTCTCGCTCCACACCCCGGTCGCAGACCTCGGACGACGAGGTCACGTTGAGGCCACGGTCACGAGACGCGCGAGACCTTTCTTGCAGGCTTATTGCGCTTGTGGCTTTCGGCATCTGCCTGTGCATGATCCTCGCAGGCCACATGGCACTGAGCAGCAGCGATGACGAAACATTCAAGGACGGTGGTAAATACCTCACGGCACGATTCGCAGGGTTACAGGATCGCTTCCATCGCCTTCAAGAGCGGTCACGCACAATCTTATTGCGCCGCCAACGGCTCAATGCAGAGAGAGAGCGTCGAGAAAAGCAGGACGCCTTGGAGCAGGAGGAGCAGGAGGAGCAAGCTGTGTGGAACACATCGCTTCACGTCTATGAATACGAGAAGCTGACGAAGGGAAATTTGTCTCGCGCAGCCGCAGGTGCCGCGCTCGAATCGGGAGGCCTCGGCGGCGGCCCTGGCGGCAGCTCTGGCGGCGACCCTGGCGGCGGTCCTGGCGGCGGCCCTGGCGGCGGCCCTGGCGGCGGCCCTGGCGGCGGCCCTGGCGGCGGCCCTGGCGGCGGCCCTGGCGGCAGCCCTCTGCCGAGCCGACTGCATCGCGTGCCCGTGCTTGCGACCATGCGCATCCTGGCATCGCCCCCGCCGCCGCACGGCCCTCCGATGCTCCTGCGCAACGGCCTCGAGGCCGCGTGCCTGCGCTTCCAGGAGCCTCTCGAGCTCCTCGCGCGCGCGGTGTGCGACTTTGACCGAGTCGAGCAGCGCTTCGTATGGGACGGCGCGACGCGCACGCTCCGCTACGCGCGCGACACATCCCAGTGTGTCGACTACTTCACCAGCCTCCGCGACTTTGGGGTGTGGTCATGCTTCGACGCGGCCAATGACGAATTCTTCTACGACGCGCCGGCGGCACGCTACTGCCTCCTGCTGGACCACGACAAGTGCGTGCGCACGGTGACGGGCGAGGCGGATGAGGCCGTGCAGCTGCGTGTGCCGGGCGAGGCGACGTGCTTGCGCTTGGACGAGGCGCAGACGCCACTCTCGAGGCACACGTGTGATGACACGCGGCTCTCCCAGCGATGGCGTTACGAGCCCGCCCTCGCCGCCTTCCGCTCGGTGAGCGCACCGGAGCAGTGCCTCGACTACTCTGCGGAGGATCAGGCCTTTGCAGTCTGGCCTTGCGAGCGTGAGGAGGCGCGGGAGACTGACCGTCCGAGTACGCGACCAAACGATCATGGCTTCATCTATAGGCAGCTGCAGAGCCGGTACTGCGGGCGCCGAGCCCGGGCGCTTGCCTGCTGAGTGCATCACGATTGCATGCTGAGGCATGGTGGCGGCCTCCCTCATCAGGTACTGCCTGCGCCGAGGCAGAGCCTCAGTTTGCGTGCAGGAGGCCGTCACGGGATCCAACGTGCTACTTCGTCGCCCCTGGCAGCCCACACTGTGCTTGCAGTTTTCCGGCAGTGAGCGACGCGTGCGCAGTGCCGCCTGCCGGGCGGCCGACGCGTCTCAGCGATGGATCTTCCACTCAGCTACGGCAACGTTCCGCCCCGCCATCGACGCCGGCTTGTGCCTGGACCTGTTCCAAGCAGGCCACATGGAGGCGGAGGCGGCAGAGGGGGGGGCGCAGGCGCAGGCCTTCGTCGGCGCCGACGCGCTGCGGGCAGCGCTGAGCGGCGGCGGCGGCAGCGATGAGCTCACGCTCGACGGTGGCGGAGCCCTCGGTGCGTGGCCGTGCGTTGGCCAAGCGCCGAATGAACGATTCCTCTTCGATCGGTACATGGGACGGTATTGCCTCTCGGTGAACCCGTCAGTGTGCGTCATGGAGGGTCTGCTTGGCACGCCGCTCCGGCTGCAGCTGCCTGACTCCCTCGAGTGCCTCCACTCGGACGGCGCTCTCTCCGCGCTGCAGGAGCGCCCGTGTAACGCAAGTGAGCCGCGCCAGCATTGGACGTACGATGAGGCTGCGTTGGTCTTCCGGCTGGCATCGGACGCGCAGCGCTGCATCGACTTCTTCGCGTCGCGCCTCACCTATGGCGTCTGGGCATGCCGCGACGGGCAGGAGATCAACTCGCAGCAGCAGTTCCGCCTTGATGAGCCGCGGCACCGCTTCTGCTTACTGAGCGACCCTGCTCGCTGTTTGCAGGAGGCTACCTCGTCCTTGCTTTATTGAGCGCCCCAACGTCGAGCCGCGCACTTGACACCGCTCCCGTAGAGTGGCGGCGCTCAAAAAAGCTGCACCCTGCAAGTCAAAGGGGGGACTGTAGCTTGACAGTCGGCGGGCCTGTGGCCGGGATTGGGCTTTGAATAAAAGGTTATTTGCGGAGCTGCGGTCGCTCTGTTACGCTATCGTGTATGAAGTTCAGTTCCAGTTCAGTTTCTTCGCGGTCCCCCCACGCTCACTCCACCGCCGTCTCAACGGACGACTCCCCTACGCTCCACCCTCGGTCTCAAACACAAGTGTATGAAAATACAGTTGTGAGTTCTTGACGGACGTCGGTGCAAAGTCAGGAAAGTTTTGTACACGCCGTTGGTGCCCAAAGAACGCAGACCCGACCGGGCCGAAAGGGAGATGCCCGGATTGCGCTAGGAGTATTAACAGCCCAATCCGGTCATCTCCCACTCAGAGCGGCCGAGTATTAACAGCCGATTCACACACAGAGTATCCGATGACGCTGCCGCCCTAAGGTAGCGTACCGTCGGCGATAGCTTTGCGCGTCGCCCGCCCGCGCTCATGGCGCTGGATGTCGACGGCAGGGTCGAGAGCCGCCTTTTCGGGCTCCGGGACCACAGGCGGTGCGGTGTCGGGCGTCGCGAGCCCCGTCACGAAGCCCACACGCTGCCTGGGCATCACGGGGTCTTTAAACTTTTTGGCCATGATGGAGGTGAGCATCGCCTGCCTGGCTAGGTTGGCCACCGCCTGTGGTGGTGCGGCCTGCACCTCAGTCGTCGCAGTCTCGAGCATGTCGCGCATCGATTTGCCCCGCACGAGCGCCTGGATCTTAGTCACCGACTTTTGCACCGTGACCTCGGCCGGCACGTCGTCCATACTCGCTTGCACCTTCGGGCCCGCATGCGTGACGACATTTCTGAAGCTCTTGGTCGCCTGCTTGATCAGGCTGGCGCGATGAATGATGTCGCCGAACGACTGCTTATCCTTCTTGATTTGCAGCCCCACGAAGGTCAACAACTCGGCGATGTTCTTGAAGCCTCGCATCTCGGCGAGGGCGGCGGCGCTGCGCCCCGCGTTGTTCTCGAGCAGCGGATCGGCGCCATGATCAAGTAGGATGTCGATCACCTGCGCGTGCCCGCGGTATGCTGCCCACATGAGCGGCGTGAAGCCCGCGTTCGATTGCGGGTCCTCATTAACGTTGATCGCGTGGCCACGTAAGAGGAGCTGCGAGACGACCGCCGGGTTGCCTTCCTTGGCAGCCCAGATGAGCGGGTTCCACCCATTCATCCCAATGGACGAATTACCTTTGCCCACTTGGCGCACGAGCTTGGCGTTGCCCGCCTTCGACTCGGCAGCGCCCGCCTGCTCGACCCAATTCTGCGTGTCGATCTCGCAAGCGATGATGGTCGCATCGACGTCGTTGAGTCCTTTGCGAGGCACCTCGAGCGTGGAGCTCGTGGGCATGATGCCGCAGAGTGAGCGCAGCGTAGTTGAGTCCTTCATCGCCTGGCCCAACGCCATGGCGCCAGAGATTCCCATGGTCTCATTCTTGAGCACGTTGAGCGTGATGAGCTTCGGGCACGTGCTCACGACGGCCGCGAGCGTCTCCGCCTCGTGCTGATTGAGCTTGCACTCGCGTATGTCGATCGCCGTGGCCGCAGGCTTGCAGCTGAGCCATCCGGCGATTAGCAGCCGGCGCCCCGGATGTGGCTTACCGCTATGGTCTTCCATCGTCCAGCCCCGTATGTCACATGTGGTCACGTCGAGTGGCAGCGGCTTACTCGCCTTGTTCACGAAGCAATTGATCACACCCTGCTTCACACCCAGAGCCTGCTGGACGGCTGACGAAAAGTTGTCGTCGTTGTTGAACCATTCAGGCAGCTGTTGCAGATGCCCCCACTCGATCGCCTTCGAGAGAATCTTGGTGGCTGTCTCCGAGTGCCGATCGGGCACCTCCTTCTCCACCTCCATCTTCATCCCGTCCTTCATGTCCATCAGCGTCTTGCGCCGGCGCGAGAGCACCTGCTCGAGCGTGAGAGACGTCATGTTGAGCGAGAGGCGCGTGATGATCAGGAGTGACGAGCCGTCGACCTCGGTCTCGAGTGCCTCGAGGCCCGTGAGTGGCGGGAAGAGCACCTCCTTCTCGTGCGGGTACTGGCTCAGCCAGCTCAGGTCGGCGCCGCGGTCGACCATGCCCATCTGCATCTCGAAGATGGTTGAGGCCGAGCCCTGCGCGTAGCTCACCGCCTGCGCGCGGTCGGTCGTCGTCGACGAGAAGCCGTACTCAATGCCGCCGCGTACGCCCGAAGAATTGGGCTGGAAGAACTCTTTTGGGAGCGTGGCGCCTTTGAACCCGCGCCATACCTTGACGGCCTGCGTCAGCTTCGAGAGCTTGAGCACGGCGGAGTTGATCGCGTGGATCGTGGTAGCGTAGTTGTTCCCCTTGCACAGCTGATTGAATTTGTCGATCAGGTATTGCACACCCGATGCCTGGCGCAGCGCCGCGTTGTACTTCTCGTACATGGGCCCGGTGTCTGCGATGGGTGTGGGCGGCGCTTAGCATCTGAAAGGGGGCAGCAGGGGGCAGCAGGGGGCAGGAGGGGACAGGAGGGGGCAGCAGCAGTGGCATCGTGCGGCGGGCGGCGGGCGCCAACGTCGTCCCCGATTAGGGTCGTCCCCGGGAGGCCTCCGTGAAATCTCATGTGGTGTGAATTCGACCAGTTGTTGAGTCTCGATCGTATGTGATCATCCCTGGCCCCGCGTCCGAAGCAAGGCGTAGCAGCGGCAGCGGCGCAGCAGCAGCGGCAGCGGCGCAGCAGCAGTGGCATCGGCGCAGCAGCAGTGGCAGCGGTGGCGGCGGCGGCGTGGCGGCGGCGCGCATGTTAGAGGCGGTGGAGGCGGAGAGGGCGCGTACAGAGCCGACCGGCGAGGGCCTCAACCAAGATGATCTCAACGAGGTTATGCTTTCGGAGCCGCGCGTTCTGCTCCTCCACGAGCGCCTCGAAGGCCTCGACCGCCATCGGGGAGCGTCCAAACTCGTGGCTTGGGCTTGCACTCGCAAATGCTCCCTCGAGCGGCGGCAGAGCCTCGCCAGCTGCCTCGGCCGCCGCCCTGGCTTCAGCGCGCGCCTGAACAGCGGCCGTGAAGTATGGTCGGTCCGGGTAAGCCTTCTGCAGGTCCGGCTCGGCCACGAACTCCCATTCGATCGCCGAAGAGGTCGTCACGCCGTTTGCCGACTTGAACTCCTTATTCGAGTCCTTGTACGTCGTGTGCTCGGCCTTCATCGCCTTGTGAAGCGAGCCGTCGATCATCTGGGGAGGTCCGATGACGCCCTCGAGGCCGCCGAAGAAGAGGTCGAGCGAGCCGAAGGCCATCTCGAAGCCGCCGCCGTCCATTTGGAACTTTTTGTTGAGCTCCTCGGCGCTCGCCGCCGCGCGCGACTGCAGCATCTCGACGCCGAGTACGAGCTGCTCGATGAGGCCGTCGAGGAGCGCCGGTTGGCGCAGATGCTCCGAGATCTGTTGCTTCGTGAGCTTCTTGACGTGCTCGAACGGGGAGTCATCGGGCACGTCGAGCGCTGACGCGATGATGGTGTGCAACTCGAGCGACTCGCACCACTTGTCCACCGTCCAGCCGCCGCTCTTGCCCCAATCAAAGTCCTCTTCCGTATCGAGCTTGGGGCCCTCTTCGACGACGGGCTTGGGCTTTGGCTTCTTGATCGCCGACTTGCCGCCAGTGCTGAGCGGACCCTTGAGCATCGGTCGCGCCTGCACAAACGACTCGCTGGAGGCCGCGGAAGCAGTGGACTTTGACGATTTCACCTCTGGAGGGGCAGTGCTGGGCGCGTTCCCTTCGGGCGAGCCCGACAGCTTGGAGGCGGAGGGCCGGTCCGACACTTTGGGTGCGGCCTTGGCCTTCTGATCTCGGTTGCTGCCTTGCGAACCCGCACTCGACGGCTTCGCAGGAAGCGAGGTGTTCAGCTTCGCCTTAGGCGCCATGAATGAGTACGCAATTTTGCGTCCCAAAACCCGCAAACATGCCAGATCGAAAAAGTCTGCAGAAAAAGTCCACGACTCAATCTTTCATTCACTGCTGACTAATGGAGCACTAGGTTGCTCCCTTTTAGATACTTGATTTGTTTCGACTGTGCTTGCTTGCTTGCAGGCATCTTCATGGGTCCAGGGAAAAACCCCTCCCCGACGGCGCAGACCGGCGCCGCTCCCGGCGAATGAACTGTCGGGGTCCTACACCACCTCGAGACCATGTGCGAGCGACTGCGACGCGGCGCCGTTTTCGCTTTCGTCTCTTGACAGCGATCTGACGGCCCTTAACGGTTGGACGCGCTGCGGAAGACGCCGCCGGTCGCCTCGGCAAGCGTCTTCATAAAGGACTCCGCAGCCGCCCTGTCCTCCGTCCCGCCCTCCATGAAGAGGATCGTGTTGCACGGCACCGTGCCGTTTTTCGAGAGCGTCGAGGCCATGGCAATGATCTGGCTCGGCGGCGCATCCGAGGGGACGCCGTCCGAGAGGAGATAGACAGCCTCGACCCCGTCCGGCTTGTACGCCGCGCCGAGTGCAGCGAGGGTGCTCGTACCGCCGTTCGCCACCCAGCTCGCTACGTACTGGGTAGCGGAGGCTGCATTGGATGTGTTGGCGGGAAGGAGGCCGGGTGCCCACGAGCCAACGGAATCAGAGAACTTGAGGACGTCAAACATACGGCCTGCCAGTTTTGGAAGCTGGTCGAGGATCACGTCGGAGAGCTGGGCTTGCACATACGAGAGTCGCGTGTACATGCTGCCGTCGGGCGCGGTGAATGAGGTGCTCATACTCCCGGAGACATCGACCAAGAAGATGGCCTTTTTGACGGAGATCGGCCCGAACGTGCACGACTGCTGCGGCGTGCTCTGCAGGATCTTGAGCGCCGCCGCTTTGTCAGAGGAGAAATCGAACGCGTCCAGTATCGAAGCGTTGTTGCTCTTCGTGTCGAACAGCATTGCCGCAATGCCCGGCAGCACCGTGAGCCTGTCGCTGCTGAAGCTGAAGGCTTTCAGGATGCCTGCGCCCTCTGAACAATTCATACCCTGAGCGTAGCGCAGCATGAGCTGAAGCGCCGTGGCCTTGTCAGCTGAGAACGAGAGAGGTTGCAGCAAGGCAACCATCGACTGGGAGCGGAGCGGCAAGTTGTGATCCATGCCCTCTGTCAGGCCCTTGGACAGAGCCTTGAGCTGATCCGATGAGAAACTTGCGCTAGTCATGTTCTTGATGATTGCATCGACCTCAGCGTCGCTGCGAGCCGGCCCCTGTGGACACCAGTCGGCCGTGGCAATCGCAGTGGAGCACAGGAAGAGCAACAGCTTCATTTTGCGAAGGGAAAGCGAGCCCGTTTCGGGCCGGGACACGTGTGAAAAAAACCTCCCGACATGTATCCGGGTACCGTGTAGAACTGAATAGAAAAGTCTCCAAGCTTAGCTGGTCAAAACATCTATTTTTTTGCGATCATGCTCATATGCGTCGTCGTCGCGGCCTCGGGCGCGACGGAGTCGCACTTGGCCGAGGAGCAAGCCATGATGCGAATGCTCACGCTCAACCACCGTGCGCTGCTGAGTGACCGGCCGCTGCCGGTCCAGCCGATCGATGATGACGCCTCATCGTGCGCGGCGGTGGCCGCAAACGCTGCAGACGCTGATGGCTACCCGGTCGGCACCTCGGCGTGGCTCGCAGATTTTGCGGCCGTCGAGCAGGCCGACGCCACACTGCGTGGCGCCCATGCTGCCGACATCGAGCAGCGCTTCACGCGGACGGTGCACGCGCTACGCGACAGCCAGTTTGCGATGGCGCGCGAGGCACTGCATGGCGCGTGCCTGAGCGCTCAGCAGCTGGCGCAATCGTCGAAGCAGCAGCTACTCCAGCAGCGCATCGGGGCCATCGACGTCTTCGAGGCGCTCGAGCGGCCAGCTGCGGGCTCGGTGAGCACCATCGACGAGAAGTCGGCGCAGGTGTTCGATGGTTGGGTACACGAGTGCGCCACGATGCTGCAGTACATGCCGACCGCGCCGCCGAACCGCGAGGACCACAAGCGGCTGTTCATGCTGCTGCACGACCTGGGGAGCACCCTCCTCCTCACGCACCTTCTCGGTGTGCTGCCGGCACCCGTGCTTCGCGCCGAGATTATGGCCGAGCTCGCGCAGCTCGTGCTCGAGTTTGGAGAAGCCAATCGCAAGACGGCGCTCAGCCGAGCGCTCGGCACGGCGCTGGGCACGGCGCGCGGCGCGGCCGTGGGCGTGCAGCTGCTGCGAGAGCATGGACATTGCGACCCGCCGGAGTCGTCAGGTGCGGATGAGCACGCGGGACCTGCGGGATGATTCCATGCTGATTGCTTCTTTGAGTACGTGATGATTGCCTCCTTCATCAGGTGAAGATGAGCGCGCGGACCTGTGGACCCACGCGGGGGTGCGCGTATGTGCGGCGCTGCTGCTGCGCGCGGGGCGCGTGGGCGAGGCGCTCGAGTTGCTGAAGGCCATCGTCACCAGGATGCCCACGATGCACGCCTTCTTGGCCATGTTCGAGGTCGCGTCGCGGCTGCCACCGCCCTCCTCACCCTCCTCGCCCTCCTTGCCCTCCTCGTCGCCCTCGCCGCCGCCGCTGCCGCCGCTCCGCTTCAGCGCGGAGCACATGCTCGAAGTGCTCGAGACAGCGCTGGGCGTTCCACAGCACGGGCTCGCGTCGGAAGGCAACCTGCTGCGCTGGCAGCTGCAGAGAGCGCTGCGCTTTGGACAGGCTCAGCCGGCGCTGGCGCCCCCACTCGCATGCCCGCCGACGTCGGCGTCGGCGCCACTCGAGCGGCCGAAGATCGTCATCGTGATGCCTTTCGTCGCAGCGGAGCGATCGCGGCTCGTGTCCAACCTCGGCAGGCGAGTGTCGTTAATTGCCTCTTGATTGCCTCCTCTGATTGCCTCCTCTGATCGCGGCTCGTGTCCAACCTCGGCAGTTGGCGTGACGGCGGCGGCCTCGAGCCTTGCGCTGCTGACGGCGACGCGAACGGCCGCGGCGCGGGCGGCGGCAGCGCCTTCCCGGCGTCGTTTCGCGCGGACTTGATGCTCTATGCCGCCGATGGGCCGTCGCACCCAGAGCTCTCTTGGATTCCGTGGGCGGAGCCGACGGCCCTCCTCGGGGGCGCCGCGCGCTGCTTTGGGCGCGTCTACGTGCGCCCTGCCAACCTGACGCGCGCCGAGCAGTACTACGTAGGCGGCTGGGACAACACGGGCCCGAACAACCTCTTCTACCGTCTCTTTTTCGACAAGGCGTTGCATGCCCAGTACGACGCGATGCTGTGGATGGAGGCCGACGTGGTGCCCATTCGACCGTTGTGGCTCGCGCGCGTGGCCGAGGAGGCCGCAGCGCCACGTGGCTACTGGCGCAAGGGCCCCGCGCAGCAGCCTCGGTTGGCACATGCCATGGTGAGTACACACCACTACCACATGAACTCGGCCGGCCTCTACCGGCTCGGCCAGCCGTGCTTCGTGGCGCTGATGCATCGTGTGGCGCACGAGCACCCCCGCCAGCCGCATGACGTCTCGACGCACTTGTTCCTGCACGAGCCACGCCACTTCCATATATGGCAGGCGCACGCTCACCGCTTCCTGTACACCGACCTCGTGCAGAATCGTCTCGACGTGTGGAACGAGGCGAGCGTTCGCGCACTCTCGGCCGACACGGTGCTCGTGCATGGCAAGCACCGTGCCGAGCCGGAACTCAAGTCCAAGACCAGGCCTAATAAGCCCCCCAAGGCACAGGACGATAAGAAGGGCAAGTCCAAGCGTAGTCCAAGCGAGTAGCAGTATAGCAGATTAGGGCCGTGTGGGCTGCGACCTGCGTTTGGGCTGCGAGTCGAGTCGGCGTGGGCGGTAAATAGCAGGGGGCGTGTGGTTCACACAGCCGAAGCGCAAGCCGAGCGGTGACGTGCTGAGTCGCAATTATACTACCCGGTCGGAGCTATCAGCTAACGGGGGCTACTCCTAAGTTTTTGTGTACACCTATAGTACAGCGCAAGAGAAGGTCCCGCAATGTACACGCGCGCACACGCGCCGTCTCATCCACGAGTCGAGGGTCAGAGATTGTCCTCGCCCGCCGCCGAGCCCGCCGGGCGCGCCTGGCTGATGGGTACCTTCCGATGCCCGGCGAACGATGCGTCCGGCCCGACGTGGCCCTCGCGCCAGCAGCGGTTGCAGTATGGGTCGCCATCGCAGCCGACGCACCACACGTGCGCGTCCTCATTGCAGACGATGCACCAGCGCTCCATCTCGTCCGGCGGCGCAGGCGCTGGCGGGGCCGCCGTCCTGGGCGCGGGCTGCCGTGCTTGGTGCGTCGGCGCACTCGGGAAGAGAGCGGCGACGGAACTCGGTGCGGGCACGTGCTGGGGCACGGTCGGCATCTGCGCGAAGCGCACCTCCGCCTCGAGCTCATCTGCCATCTCGGCGAGCAGACGTTCCGCTTCTGCAGCCTCGTCGTCCTCCTTGGCCTCATCAACGCCATCGAAGCCGAGGGAGCCCATCACGGCGCCCATCAAGTCGGCGGCGGCGGCGCCGCCCTTGGCGCTGGTCGGCGCGCCCTTGGCGGCGGCGCTCGTGCCCGCGCAAAGGCCCTGCAGCCCCTCGCAGAGGGCGCGATCCGACTCGCCCTTGATGCTGGCGAGCTCTGCCTTGCTCAGCGCAGCGAGGGGCTGTTCTTCGGGAGGTGCGCCGGCGGCGAGGGCGGCCAGGGCGGCGAGGCGCGCGGCGTCGAGGGCGGCGTTGCCGGCCCCGTCGGCCTCGCCGCGCGCGTGCAGCCACTGCGCGACGCGGTCGTTACCGACGGCTGCGTGGGCGCCGCCGCCCTCGAGCCGTACCGCGTCGGCCGCCTGCTGCAGCAGCACGTCGGCCTCGGCGGCGCCGGCACTAGCGCCGCCACGCCCGCCGTCCACAAAGGTGTCGAAGAGCCGTCCGAGCTTGTCGTTCACGCTGGACTTGCCGGCGCCCGCCGGCCCCTCGGGCGGCGCTGGCGGCAGCCAGCCCGCTACCGGCTTCGGCAGCGGGGTTGTGCTGGGTAGGTCACGCAGCTCACGCGACTTGGCGATGAGCTCGTCGTCGGTGGCGCCGCCGGGCGCATCGTCACCGCGCAGCGCTTGCAGCCGGCGCATCAGCTCGTCGTCTGCCATGGCAGACGACTGATCATGCAAAAGAACGGCAGCAGAGGTGGTAGCGGCTGCGACTGCGTGGCGTGGGCGCGAAGAGCGCGTGGTTAGAAGAGGAGAGAGAGAGGGAGGGAGGGAGGGCGTGCGCGGGTGGCGCTTGCGGACGACGCGCGATGCGGAGGATGTGCAGCTCGTCTAAACCCGGCCAGGTAGAGGGAGTGCGAGGCACACGCAACGGCCGCGGTGGCTGCCGAAGCGTGTTGGTACGCTGCCCGGTCGGGAGTTATGCGGCTGGCGGCTATTGTAGGCAAACGAGTCAACGCGGGGGTCACGGGAGGAGTCCACCCGCATTGCTTGTGTTGGCCACCTATGTGAGAGGTGCGCGCGCGCGCGGAGACGAGACCGCGTACTTGGCGCGACGAGGTCGGGCGCGCGTGTGAGCGGTGAACGCCTTCACACCTGAAGTGACCTCGAACAGGTCATGGGAAGGTCCTATCCCATGAGATCCAAAGTCACGAGGAAAGGCGCTCGCCAACGCCCATTCCGGGAATGTCTTTTGCATTCCACAACCTCCAGGGTTGTCCCGCTTGAGTTCGAAGCGTCGGTGCGGCCGCCATTTTACCAGTCTCGCCGCCGCTGCTGGCTGCTGCCGGGTGTGGCCGCGGCGCTCGCGGGTTCGCGGCGAGCCAGGCAGCGCTCGCTCTGCCTCCTTCGAGGCGCTGACTAGCTCGCGCGCGCGCTGCATCGAGCCTCGGGTGGCTGCGTGCCGTGTCGCACCTCCACCTGCTCAGCGCGGAGCTGGCCGTACTGCCTGGCCTCGCCCGCGTTTGGCGCGGACCTGCACCTTCGGGCGCCTGAGGGCGGGCCAACATCCAGCACGCCACGCGCCGCGCGCCGCAGCCGTGGCCGCCACCCGCTCACTCGCTGCTAATGCTCACGCGCCATGGCCCACCCGCAGGCACCATGGCTGCAGCTGAAGCCACCGCGTCGTTCAAGTTGTGGAAGCGCGGCGAGAAGCTGGGTGAGGGCACATTCGGCGAGGTCTACGTCGCGACGCACGAGAAGACGGGTGAAATTGCCGCGCTCAAGAAGATCAAGCTCGAGTGCGAGGATGAGGGTGTTCCGGGCACCACGCTGCGCGAGGTGTCGCTGCTCAAGGAGCTGCAGCACCCCAACCGTACGTCCAGTGCGTGCACCGCGCGCGCGCTCGCTTAACCCGGACCTGCGCGCTCGCAAAGGACGCCGCTCACTCGCGCGCGCGCGCGCTCTCTCTCTCGCTCTCTTGCAGGCTCAAGGACGTCTTCTACATGCCGAACGACAACAAATTGTACCTGTGCTTCGAGTACTGCGAGTTTGACCTCAAGAAGTACATGAAGTCACAGCAGTACAAGCTGAGCGCGGAGTGCGTCAAGTCGTTCACCTACCAGATGCTCGACGGCCTCCGGTGGTGCCATTCGCACCGCATCTTCCACCGCGACCTCAAGCCGCAGAACGTGCTCGTGGACCCAAAGAAGGGCTCGCTCAAGCTCGCTGACTTTGGGCTCGCGCGCGCGTTCACGGTGCCGCTGCGCACGTACACGCACGAGGTGGTCACGCTCTGGTACCGCGCGCCTGAGATCTTGCTCGGATCCAAGCAGTACTCGTGCCCGGTCGACATGTGGTCGCTCGGCACCATGATCCCCGAGATGGTCACCGGCCACCCGATGTTCCCGGGCGACTCGGAGATTGACGAGATCTTCAAGATCTTCCGGGTGCTCGGCACGCCGAACGAGACGCTCTGGACGGGCGTCTCACAGCTGCCCGACTTCAAGACCAACTTCCCCAAGTGGCAGCCCAAGCAGCTGCGCGAGGTGGTGCCGCAGACGGACAGGCTCAACGACGAGGGCCTCGACCTCGTCAAGCACATGCTCCTCTACACGCCGCAGGCGCGCATCACCGCCAAGGACGCCCTCGAGCACCCGTACTTCAACGGCCTCAACCTCGACACGGTCGGCAAGATCCCGCCGCCCTTCTAAGCGCGCGCGGGGTCTCCTGTCGCAGCGAGCAGCAGCGCAGGGTGTGTGATTCGCAGCGTGACGGTTTGGAGCCGTCGATCGCGCCACCCCCCGCGCGCCGTCCTTCCGCGCGCGCTGCGCACTCGGGATGCGTGAGGTCGTAAAGCACCACGAAGATGTTGGGAGATGTTGTGCCCGGGTGAGGCGGTGAGCTCTGATCTGGCTGGCTTGATGTGCTTGAGCGTGTGTGCCTATGGCTATGCAATTGGACCTGTGGACGTCGATGTGCGGGTCGCGAAGGGTACGTCGCGTTTGTGTGGCGGATGCGCGCGTGTTGTTTGGTACATGGACACTCAGTTTTCCGAACTTGTCCCGCTTGCAACGAAAATTCAAAACCCCACAGTGGCTCGCGAAACAACTTCTCGAAACAACGAAGTTGGCTCCTGCCAAAAAGCGTGGCTCTCCGCACTCGTGCAGCCATGTCGTACGCTGGCGGTAGCGGCAACACCGCGGTGGCGACGAAGACGGCGCCGGTGCGCAGGAAGCCCCCCAACCCCGATGGCCACAAGTCGCTCGTCGAGGCCCCGCTGCCATACCGCCAGGAGGATCCGGCAGAGCCGAACACCCGCTACTGCGACACGGTCAACGGCGTCATTCCGGGCTATGCGGGCCACCGCCCCCGCGCCCAACACACGTACGGCAAGGCTGCCTTTGGCGATCCTAACGGCCTCTCGCACGCTGGGGAGCTGCGCAAGAAAGGCGATCTGGAGGTCTTCGGCGACATGGCCGTGTGGAATGACAAGGGCACTACATATCAAGGCGCCGGCGTAGGCGTCGACGGCGAGCAGACAGGGCACCCGAGCACGAAGGCCGATGCGGGTGTGTGGGCGGAGGGCCTGCCCGAGTACTCGGTTCAGGTCGGTGGCGTGCTGCCCGGCTACGGCGGCCACGTGCCCCGCGCGCTGCACACGTACGGCAAGAGCGCCAAGGGTGCGACTCCGCCCTTCGCCAAGGTGCAGGAGCACGAGGAGATCGCAGAGCTTCGTGAGCTCTTCTCGCGCTCGCCCAAGGTGCGCGGGCTCGAGAGTGGCGACTACCAGCGCTCTGACCCTAACGACGACGGCGAGGAGTGGTGGCCCCAGGGCCCACCCACGGCGGCTATCAAGGGCTTCATGACTGACTTCCGCGACGAGCGCAACGGTGTGGTGCCCAAGTACGCGGGCCACGTGCCCCGCGCGAAGGACAAGTACGGCGCGTCGGCGATGGGGCACACGCGCACCGTCGAGGCCAAGAAGCCGGCCCACCTGAAGGACGAGTCTAACTCCGGTGTCAACACGGGCGACCAGATTATGGGCACGGTCAACCGCGTCAACACGAAGACTGAGGTGGCGTTCAAGCCCACGATGCGCATTGACGGCAACGGCGTCATCCCCGGCTACAGGGGCCACGTGCCCAACGCGTACAACGCCGTCGGCATGACCACCTTCCTGTCTGGCCCCGGCTACACAGAGGTCAAGGTCGAGAACATGGAGAAGATGGGCGGTGCCGGCGATCTGGGAGACTCGGCGGCGGCGTACGGCTGCAATGACTGGGGCGCCTCCTCCTTCTCGGACGGATACGCCGACTTTGACGGCGCGGCCCCAGATGCGAGCTGGATGGCGAAGGACGCCGTCTCGGCGGGTGGTCACATCGATCAGTATACCTTTGGCGATGCGAGTGCGGATGCCGCACGCGAAGCTGCGCGCAAGAATGCGGAGCATAAGGCTCTGCATGACGCGGCCAAGCGCGCGGCGCGCGGCTTCTGAGGCGCGCACAGCGGCGGCAGCGGCGGCGGCGGCGGCGGCATGTCGCCGGCCGCCGCAGCGCCCGGCGGACGCAAGGAGTGCGCAGCGAGCGCGTGAGCCCGCCCTCGGGCCCGCGCGGCGGTGCATGTGCCATGGCACCAGGTGGGGGGGGGGATGCACGTGGGATGTGGTGGCGGTGGCCGGGCATGAGCGTGGTGGTGTGTACCCGTGGTGGCCGCGGTGGCGTGTCAGAAGGCGACGAATGATAGCACAGGTTCTGGGCTGGGTCTGTGCGTGCGGGTGGCGTCTCCATTTACGTTGTATGCGTCGTTGACCCGGGACGGTGAGTTTGCGAGCCATGTAGTGAGTAGTGTGTACTGCGTGCTGCGCGCGTACCAGCTGTATCCTGTTTGTAACAGCTCAGATTGGAAATGCGACGCGACTCAGTGTGATCCTCGATTCCAGCATTATATTTCGTACGTCCTCCGCAACGCAACGGCGTTGGCGACGGCCCGCAGCCCGGCTACGTAGGGGCTAGCAGCGATGAACCATGAACGCCCCACCGCGCACCGGACGCCAGGCCCGGCAGGACGACCCCCGGGGATTTCGGATTAACCCGCTACCCGGGGACGGCGGACGACACCCGCGGCCGGTCCGGAGCGCGAGCCGGGGTCCGGTAAGGTGACGCCACATGGTACCGAGATGACGTAACACCGATCTCACACGTGGGGTCACGTCACACGTGCGTGACGTGACCAGACCGTGACGCGTATCGGACGCGGCGGATCTCGTGTGACGGATCTCGGCGATCCGTAACCGCGACGGGGACCTCATAATTTATATGCGGACTTCGTGCTCGTCCGGCTGGTATGCGCTTTTACCTCGTACCTGAAACCCTATTGTCAACTAAACTGAGTTAACACTGAAAACGCGCGCCCCTCCGCGCTCCGACCGCGCTGGCTTCCTCATCGCACATCTCGCGGGACCCAGCTGACAACCAGCACAGAAACGCAAAATCGTGCGCGCCTGGTCGCGCGCGCGGAGCGTCTCGCTCTCGGGGGTCGGTCAGTCGGCTACTGTCCCATCACTGGCGTGGCGTGTGGTGCCCATTACTGCTTTACTGGATCTCGGACGTCCCGGCGCCGTGGCGCGTGTGGCCCGCTGGGCGCGACACGCATGTACTCTCTACCTTTACGCCTTGATGCGGCCTTTGATGATATCCTGTTTGTACTTTAGCATCTCTAGCTCCTTTTCAAAAGTCGCCTGAGGGAAGTAGGCGTTCGGGCCGGGCTTCTTCTTCTCCTCGTCCATGATGGTCTCGATCATAGATTTTTGGCCCGCTTTGGAGAAGCGCGGTGCACCCGTTGAGCGCAGCTCCGTTTTGTGGCCGTACGCACCCGGTCCCGGGAGATCCCGAGCGAGATCCATAACCATATCGAGCTCTGACTTGCAATTGCCACGCCCGGTGACCGTGACCGAGCGCCCCGACGACAGTCCTTTTTCGAGACTGTAGGTGCCCGGTCCAGGCACTTGAGGCGGCTTCGGGTTCGAAACTGGGCGGCCACCCACGGGCTGCATCATTCGAAACGCCCTATTCGCTGGCTGAGGATCCCTGGGGGAGTAGGCGGCGGGCGATGGCAGGTCGCGCAAGTGGGCGACCATCCTGCCCATGTCGTGCGCAGATGGTGCAACCTTTCCGTGCCGAAGCTCGGGCGAGAGTCCAAAGGTGGATCCGCCCATCCCTCGCTGACTACTCAGTTTGGGATCGTACGAGGCGGGGCCTGGCTGCTGCGAGGCTATCTTGACGCGGTACGAGTCGAGCGAGCCTGCGTCGCGGTCTGGAATAGAACCAGTGCCCAAGACAGAGCCTGCAAATATGATTCCGGACTCCGTGATGGCCCGTACGCGCGGTGAGTACTGGGCTGGACCGGGGATCTCAGCCGCATCAGCGCACATCTTGTCATCATACATCACCCGGCGTGCTGGCGTGGGGTCAAATGAGTCGAGCTGCCGTTTCTGCATGATTGCCTCTTTCTTCAGCTTGGACATTTTCAGACGTGCATCCTGCTCTTCGAGATGCTTCACCAGCGCCTCGCGTTCAGCTTCAGCCCGTGCGGCCGCGCGTTCACGCTTGAGCTTACGCTGTGCTGCGGCGTCTTCGGCGGACCGGCGTGCAGGACCAGGATCGTAGGCGTCCAGCATTCGCAAACTTCGTTTTACGAACGGCGTCGTCTGTTTATTATGGTTTCGCCTCTTAATGAACTCCCTCATCAGCAGAGCATCACGCACAGTGGGTGTAACGGGGATAGTCAGGGGGCATGCAATTTGCTGACATACGCCTCCTCCAAGCGTCAGAGTTCATGAGAGTTCTACCTCGTCTATTTCTTCGACGTTTGCAGCTGGGGCGACTGCCGCGGCGGCGTGCCCATGGTGCGAGAATGTTAATGAGCTGGCCGTTGAAGCCACCGATGCCGACATGATCTTGGGCCGGTGCGCGGGTGTGGCGGTCGGCCTCAATATCTTGGTCGAGTCGTCGCGTCCAGAAATATCGACCGGTACGATCATACGAGGCGGCCTGTGGGGCGAGTCGTCGCGTTCAGCGGCGGGCTTGCCCGTGTCGAAGGACTCGACCGGAGTCATGCCCTCTTCGGCTCGGACGCTGGAGCGCACACTTCTTGATGATGGGCTTACCCGGGATGGCGAGATCATGCCGATCGCACGGCGGATCGCGGTGGGGCTCGTCTTAAGGCTGGTGCCCAGCCCTACGGCCATCGCGAAAAAGTAGCTCCCGCCGTGTCGGCTGCCCTCTGAACTACTCGTGGGGCTAGCTGAACGTGGGGACGTCGAGAGGGTTATGCTGCTGCTGCTGCTCCTGGAAGTGGTGCTCTCACTTATGGAGTTCTCACTGTTCTGAGCTGCTGCTCCTGCTCCTGCCTTGAAGCCTGAGATGAGCGCATGCATCTCGGGCTGGCCGAGCTCACGTGCGAGCTCTGCCGGCGTGAGCCCGTCCGCGTTGCGTGTCGACGTGTCTGCGCCTGCCTCGAGTAGCAGGACGACGCACCGACGAAATCCGCGCGCCGCCGCCCAATGCAGCGGCGTGCGATCGCCGTCGATGTCGATCGCATTGACGTCGAGGCCTGTCCGTAGAAAGGCCTCGACCTGCTTCGGCTGGTTGAGGGCCACTCGCACCGAGACACCCGTGAGTGCCTCGCTCACCATCTTCGGGTCGTTGTGCCGAGTGGGGCTGGATGTTCCAGTGATGTTCATGAAGAAGTTCGTTCGAGGCGCTGGGTCCGCTCGCGGCATATGCAGCGGCAATGTGGCCGAGAGGCTCACGAAGATGCAGCTCGTATCGTCGAGGAGGCCTCCACGCATTTTGACCGCCTTGGCGATGATTGCATCGGCGAGCAGCTGCGAGCTTAGCTGCCTGCTCGTGTTCTTGTACACCAACCTCGTGAGCTGCTCCACATCTTGGAACGAGTCCCACACGCCGTCTGACGCCACCACGACTGACGCGCCCAGCCGAGGCAAACGGATGGACTTCACCGTCGGCGTTGAGCAGATATAGTCACCGCAGTCGGCATCTCCAATGGTGCGCGCGATCGCGAGGCCTCCGGGCCATGCGCGTAAGGGCCCCGCGGGCTTTCCGTCCGGCCCCGCCGCCTGAGCGACCTTGGCGCCGGCCGTGAGCACTCGCTGTCGCTCCTCCTCGCTACTCTGCAGCCGGTGGTCGCTAGTGAGGCGCAGCGGCGCAGGTGGGTTACCGTTGAGCTTCGCCTTGCCGTCGCCGTGCGTGTACGGGAAGAGGTATGCGGCCGAGTCGCCGAGCGAAGCGCATGTCATCTCACCGAGCGTCGCGTTGACACACACAACTGTGAGCGTGCTGCCCGCTTTTCTTGTGATCCTGCACACCTCGTCTGCGGCCTTAGAGAAGGCATCCTTGCAAGCTGCCTGGAAAGAGGCGACCGACGCGTCGCGCCCGGCAAATAGGCGCACGTCGTTCAGCGTGTTGCGGGCGCACCACTCAGCAGCCTCAGCTCCACCGTGGCCGTCAGCAACCAGCAGCAGCAGCACCTCGTTGTTTTCGAGCTTGCCCTTCCAGGTGGCCATCCGGTCCTCGCCCTTGAGGGTGCGGGTAGACGTGCCCACGGAGGAACTGTCGAATCTCAATTGGGACGCGAGATCACCATCGACCGCGAGGGGGTCCAGGCCCAACATTGTGTTCCGAGCAGTGATGGAGATGATCAACTCCCGCTCTGGCAGCACCAGAGCAAGTCTTTCTGTGTAACGGAAAAACTCTCGCTCATTTGAAGGGCGTCTATTTCCGTAACCCTAATAAACAATTCAGGAAGAAAAGAAGTGAGATAGTGGACAGATCCGGCCAGTAGGTTTCTTTCATGACAACTTGTGCGTCGCGACGTCCGAGGCGCGGGCGACGTGCGTGACTGAACTGACTGTCACTGTGGGGCCACGCGTCTGAACCGTGAACGCGTGACTGTCTGTCCGCACTGTGAGTCTCTGACTGTGGGCGTGTGGGGCGGTCACTGGCCCATTGCACTGGTCGAAACACACTCGAATAAGCGCTCCCGTTCCTAGGAATTCCTGAAAATCATGCCGTTCACCATAACTGTGAAACGTGTCGGTTAGAAGTGTGTCGAACTGTCGTGAATGAAACGGAGAAACGCGAAGTTCACGAGGCGGCCCCGTGAAGGCCTTGTTGAGCCGTCTCCAGCACTGCCTTGACGCGTGCCTCTCGAAGGCGCTCAGCGAGTTGCGCCTTCTTGCCCGTGGTGTCGAGGCCTCCCTCAGCGAGCGCGGCTCGCAGCGCCCCCAGATTCAGAACCTCAATCTCCGCCGTAATCTCGGCGAGCGCTGCCTCGATCTCCTCGTCCTCCGCGGCCGCCACTGCTGTGCCCACCGCGGCGCCTTGCTCCTCCTCGTCGTCACCGGCCTTGTCGGCATGCCCACGCTGGGTCACAGTAAGGGGTGGATACAAACCATGAGTCACAGCATTGGCCGCCGCCTCAACGGCAGCGCGGTGCTTGGCGGTCGCCGCCCGCGCCGCCGCTGCCGCCATCACCGCCGCATCGGGCCGTGGCCTCTGCAGCGACGTGAAGCAGCGGATGTGGATGCGATGGTGGAGCAGCTCGCTGGTCGCTTCTTCCCATCCGTGGTCGGCGTCAATGTGCGGCCGCTTGTGCGGGCTTGCGACCACAAGCACATCGCAGGCACGTGCGAGGGCCATGAGCGTCGTGCGAAGAAAGGACTTGTCGATGAGGTGCAAGCAAAAGGCGCCGACTACAACGTCGAATGGCGGGTGCTCCTCTAGCACGCCGCCCGAAATGTCCTCAAATGACCAGCGCTGGCATGGGTAGCCCATACGCTTCTCGTAGGACATGTACGTGTATGGATCTGCAGCTGTCACAGAGGCGGCGAGACGCTCAGAGCGCCCGTCGACCCAGTTGAGGATGGCGAGATGACCCTCGCCGCTGCCGCACGCATAGTCGAGCACGCGCAGCGGCCGTGTGCTCGCGTCGATGAGCCCAGCCTCCTCCAGCTTTGAGAAAGCTAGGCACAGCGCCTCGATCAGGATGGGCTCATGCGGGTTCCGGTAGGCTGCGCCGTGGTCTGCGTAATAGCCATCGACACCGACCTCCTCGTAGGCTTCACGCAGTGAGTCGAAGCCGCCTGCGGCGTCGTGCGCGCGCGAGAGCGTCATACCCTTCTGGACCGAGAGCGCCGGGCTCAGCCCGTCCATGGGAGATCGGGAACCACGTGTGAACGTAAACACGACACAACCGATCCGGCAATGTTTCCGCTCAGAATACACGTACCTTACCCCATACTTGTACGAGAAACGGAGCATGCGCGCACTCGCGGTGTTGAGGATGTGAAATGGCTGTAAACCTCGCTCGGTGCGGGTGGGGAGCCGAGGAGCGGCGTAACGTAAAGGAGGCGATTTCATTATTGCAGATATTCAGTCGCACAAGACCAGCACGTTTATTCACAACACGCACACAGACCATCACAACGCGTATTCATTTCTGCCGCACGGTGTACCCGAGGTCACCCAGCGGTGCAAGGACGTCGCGTCCGACAAGCACCGCCGTGTCGCCGCCGATCGCACCGATCACTGTGCCCGTCTCCACGTCGCCAATTCGCAGCCTAAAAGCAACGCGCGGGTACATAGATGTGGCGCCATTGACTCCTCGAACTTGGGGCGGCGGCGCGGATTCCAACGGCTCAACGCCGAGCATGCGGGCCACCCGTGGGGCGATCAGAGTGCGCGCTTCGTTTCCGGTGTCCAGAAGCGCATCGCCGATCGGGACCCATGTGCGCCCGTCGCCAGCGAGTATCGCGACGCGCTCTCCACGCGACAAAAGGACTCGGCTGTAGCCGCTGGCACTCACATTGCTGCCGCCCTTGGGGTCACCGAGCGCCTCGAACGTGATCGGCGTCACGTCCACTTTCAGCGGTGCTGCTCCACGGCACCGGTCGTTGCTTGATGGCGCTGGCATCCCCATCCATTGACTCAGTGTGGCGTCGAAAGCGTCGCGCAGTACCCACGCGGCTTCCGCATCGTCCCGACACGACTGAGCTTCCATGAGAGCCGCTTCGAGTCCAGGAGGCGGCGTGCTGCCGATGCGCAGACAATCCTTCGCGACCATCATGTAAAGCTCCAGGCACTGCCGCTGCCGACCTGCGTTGAACATGGGAGCGCCCTTAGAGATTCCCATGCGCATTGCCGAGCAGACACTGCAACGATCGAACGAATTCCGCATCGCCCACGCCTTGTCGTCCGCGGAGCGGCATTGCTGCGCCCTTCGTAGGCCTGCACTCAGTAGTTCAGAGGTCGGCTCGTCTTTGACCGTAGCAACGATCTCCTTCGCAACCTTGCTGTAGAGGTTGTAGCATGCGTCCGCCCCGCCAGCATTGTAGAGTGGTGCTCCGCGCAGGATGGCTGCGTCGATGGCGCTCCTGACGGCCGAGATGTCCATGCCCCCGTGTTTGCGCGGGCTGTGAATAAACATTGGCTGTGAAGGAAAACTTGCATCCAAAATTCTCCCGTTACTAGTGGAACCCCTGTCCACAAGGTCGCCGATCAAAAAGGGATCCCTACTTCCGCTACTTGACGCTGCCCCCCAACCTTCACACGCGATGCATCGCCCACCTTTTCAACCACGTCGACCGCCTCGAAGTCGCCGTAGAGCGCATCGGACGCGAGCCCGTGCGCGATGACGATGGTCGTCTCCACCTGCAGCCCCTTGAGCACACGTGCCATGGCCGCCTGCCCGTCGACATCCATCTGCTGCATCACCTCGTCGAGCACGAGCACGTTGCAGCTGATCCCGAGACGCTGCCGCGCAAAGTCCGCAAAGGCGAGAGAGAGCGCGAGTGCGAGCCGCCGCCACTCGCCGCCCGAGAGCTGTGAGATCGAACGCTCCGCCAAGGAGCCGTCGGCGCGGCGCACCTGCACGCGCTTGCGCACTGTGCTGAGCTTCTCGTCAAAGGCGAGCCGAAGCCGCAGCCGACCGTCGCTCAATTCGGACGCGTAGCGCGCCGCCGCGGCCTCGAGCTGCGCGAGCGCCAGCTGATAGAGCAAGTTCTGCACGCCGCGCTTGCCAAAGTGCTCCTGGAGCTCTCCGAGCTGGGCGTGGCGCGTGGACGCCTCGCGCGCAGTCACTTCGAGCGTCGCGTGCCTCTCCGCCAGCTCCGCTTCGCGCGCCGCACCGTCTCGTTGACGAAGCGCGTGCGGATTCTCTTCGGCCTCAACGGCCGCGAGCGCCGCACGCGCATGGCTCACCTGCAGAGCGGTGAGCGCCGCCCGCCTTTCGGCCTCGCGTCTGACGCGCGCCGCCTCCTCCGCACGCGCCGCCGCCTCTGCCGCGCGCGCCGTCGCCGATCGCACCCGCTCGTTCGCCGCTGCGAGCGTGGCCTTGGACTGCTCCTCAGCCGCCGCACTCTCCTGTTCGAGGTCGAGCAGCATGCAATCAGCGGTAATCAGCGGTAATCAGTGGTAATCAGCGGTAATCAGTGGTAATCAGCGGTAATCAGCACTCTCCTGTTCGAGGGAGTGCGCCTCCGCTCGACGTTGCTTGAGCGCGTCGCGCCGGGCACTCGCCTCCGCCTCGGCCGACACCCTTGCGGCCTCGGCAGCCTTCATCTCCGACTGAACCCTACCCAGCTGTGCGAGGACGCTGGCGAGGCGCGCGCCGTCAGCCGCTGCCTGCGCTCGGCTCGCCGCCGCCTCACTCGCCCTCGCTGCCTGCTCCGCTGCCTGGGCAGCCGCGTGCAGCGCAGCGTGCTGCGCGTGCAGATGGTCCGCCGAGACGAGCTGCCCACAGGTGCCGCACACATGCCCCTCCCCACGCGGCTGCCCGTGGGTGTGCGTGTGTCCGTGGGCGTGCTGGTCCTCCGACCGCGGGGGTAGCTCGTCCAGCCGGCGCCTCGCTGCCATGGCGCTCGCGCGCATGTATTGCGCCACATTCTGGAGAGAGCGCACGATCGCCTCGGAGGTGTCGATCTCGGCGATCTCGGTGATCTCGGCGATCTCGGCATGCACGCCCGCTTCGGCCGCTGCCTCCTCGGTGACGAGCCCATCCTTGCCAGCCTTCGAGACTGTGAATGTGAATGGCTGTTCGAGGGGCACAAGGCCTTTGCGCGCCAGGTCAGCTTCAATGTCGACGCCTCTAGGTGCCTCCCGGGCTGCGTCCCGAAGGATGCCTTGTCGACTGACCTCGCCCGCGTCCGCGAGCGCGCGTGCGGCCTTGAGACGTAGCGCATCCCAACCCCACGCGCTCACAGACGCGCGGAGAGCCGCAGCTCGCTGCTGCGCGCTGTCCAGTCGCGCTCGGCTGCTCGCCGCGGCCGCATCGGCCTCAATGACCCTCTCGGCGGCGGCCTGCGCCTCTGTAAACGAACGGCGCACCCGCGTCTGCATCTGGGCGAGCGTGGCCGATGCCTCCTCTCGGAGCTGTGCGAGCGCCTCGCTCGCACGTTCAACAGCCTCCCTCGCACTCTTGAGAGCCGCGTCCGCGTCCGCGGGCGCAGCGACGCCAGCATCATCCTTCAAGGCGACGCCCGCACCCGTCGAAGTGATCTCCGTGATCTCCGTGATCTCCGTGCCCACCGAGCCGAGAAGGGCCTCGAGCTCGGCACGGCGCGCGTTGACACGTGTGCGCCGCTCTTGCTCCCACGCGGTGGCCTGCGCGTGGACTGCCTCGAGCTGCAAGGCGGCCTGCGCCCGCTGCCGCGTGGCCGCCGCCATCTCACCCACCATCCGCTCGCCCTCGTCGCGCGCCGCCGCGGCCTGCAGCCGCGCCGCGCATGCATGCACTCAGAGTCGCAATCGGTCGCAAACAGTCGCAATCGGTCGCAATCAGTCGCCATCAGTCGCACTCAGTCGCACTCAGTCGCACTCAGTCGCAATCAGTTGCAATCAGTCGCACCTGCAGCCGCGCCGTCTCGCGCACACTCTCCCAGAGCTCGAGTGGCAGCAGCGCCTGGAGCTCGGCCTTGAGCGCCGCGTCGGTTTTGTCCAGCAGACCCCCCCCACCGTGCTGGCCGAAGAAGATGGTGCGTGCGAGCTGCGTGGACTGCAGAGCCGCATCCAGCTGCTCCTGAACCTGAGCGAGCGTACCCTCATGCACAGTGTCGCCCAGTCGGAAGCTCAGGGTATGCTCGCGCTTGCCCATCGTGCGAGTCACTTCGAAGGGGAGGGCGTGCGCCGGGCGCTGCGCCGGGCGCACGCCGGCCGAGGCGCCGTCGTGGGCGCCGGCCGAGGCGCCGGCCGAGGGGCTCCCGCCGTCGTGGGCGCCGTCGTGGGCGCCGTCGTGGGCGCCGTCGTGGGCGCCGGCCGAGGGGCTCCCGTGTTTCGTGCGGCCGCCCCCCTCGCTCTCGCCGCCGACTGCCGCTTCACTGGGCATCATCTGCACACTCCCCCGCAACGTCACCACCGCGCGCGCCGAGCCGTCGTGGATGACGCCGCGCGCCTCGATTGGCTTTCCGTCCGCGCGCGCGTCGGTACTGCCGGTGAGTGCCCAGAGCGGCGCCATCGCGAGCGTCGTCTTGCCCGCACCGTTACTCGCCGTCACCTCGCCGTCGTCGCCCTCGTCGCTCACGTCCGCGCCTGCGCCCGCGTTGTTGGACTCACTCGCCGTCGCGCCGCGCAGCAGGAGCAGACCACGCCGCTCGAGCGGGTACACGAGCGCCGACTCGAAGCACCCAAAGCCCTCCACGCTCACGCTCGAAAGAGAGAGCCGCACAGGCGGCGGTGGGACGAACGCACTTCCGGCCGCCGTGAGGCTCGCGTCGAGCAGCGTCGTGGCAAGCGCCCGCAACGGCGCCGAGAGGTTCTTCGCGTCCGCATACGCCGCGAAGAGCGCCGCGGGCTGCAGCAGATCCGGCTGGTCTGCGCCGCCGCCGCCGCCCGCCGCGCCGAGCTGTGCGGCGGCGGTCGAGGCCAGTAGCTCCATATTAGGCAACTCCTCGTTCACAGCACGGAGCTCGACGTTCACGCCGCGGCGGCGCTGCTCGGCAGCGAAGGCGGCGAGCCCCCCCTCGCCCACCTCCGCACTCAGCAGCAGCAGCCGATCGCCCTGACGCAGCGCCGGTGCGAGGGTGAGCAGCTGCTCGTGCAGCGGCGCGCGCAGTACGTGGTGACGTGGGCCGAGGTCCAAGGGCACTTCGTCCTCGACTGCCCAGCCGCGCTCGCGGTCGAGCACCAGGAGTGCCTTGCGCTGCCCCGCCTCCGCCATCGACGTCTGGTACGGCGAGCCGGCGTACCGAATGAGCCGGCCTCGAGCGGTTGGCTCGGCCACCGTGTGCGGTTTGTGGTAATGCCCCGAGTAGACGATCGTCGGCAGTGGCGGGAAGGCGTCCGGAGGTAGACCTCGGGTAGCGGCCACGCCCTCGTTCATCAGGCCGCCCACAATGTCGGCGTGGCAGAAGACCGCCGCGAGGGGCGCGTGCGCCTGCGCGCGCGCGCACGCGGCGCGCAGCTCATCAGCGCTCGTCCCATATGGCACCCACAACGAGTCTGCCAGTCGCGTCGGGCGCGAAAAGACGCGGATTGTGGAGGGACTGGCCAGCCCGAGCGGCGTGAGCGCGTGCAGCAGCGGGTCCGGGTTGCCGCGCATCGCCTGGTCGTGGTTGCCCGGGATCATCAGCACCGGCATGTCCCACCGCCGGATCTCGTCGAGGATCCGGTTGAGCTGCCGCGTGTGCAGCATGCCGCCCGCGTGCCAAAAGTCACCGAGGCAGATGATGCCCGCATCGCGCGACTGCGCTTCGGCCGCGACGCGTCGTAGCACGCGCACGCACGTCGGGAGCGTGTCCTTTTGCACGTGCAGGTCGGTGAAGAGGACCCATCGTCGTGGGAGCGTGCAAGCCTCGTCATCAGGAACCGCGTCCAGCAATTCAAGCTCTGCGTCAGCCGTGGCGGTCAGGAATCCTGCACGGCGGCTGCGCAGCAACGGCGACATAGCGCATGGCGCACTTGGGCCGCATAAGGCGCGGTAGCTCAGCGGTCGGCCGAGCATTGCTGAGGGGAAGTGTGAATGTCGAGTTATAAACATTGGCTGTGAATGTGTGAACGACAGTCGCGACAACCACGGCACTGTTACTGCCCGCTCGTGTGTTCACACCGACACAGTCTGGGCACCGCGCAGGGGTGTTTTCTAGAGGCACGGGATTGGAAGCCATGGCGCATGGGAAGCCGGGCATGTGGTGCGCGCGATGCGGAGGTAGCGCTCGTCGTATAGCTGCCGTACTCAACCATCTTGGGGATGGTGTTGCCGTTGGTGTCGTGGAGGTCGGGGAGCGCGTTGATGATGTCATCTTGACGTGTGGAAGCCTTTTTCTTTCGTTTGCAGACAACTTCACAACACTGTGAAACAGCTATAAAAGCGGATACATGTAGCTCAGGAAGCGTACGGCCACCCAGTATCATTTCGTAACAGTTCCGCGCGCTTGCCCGCCCTACTTGTCCGCCCTACCGCGAGGGTCACCACGCCAGGGCGGGTGCGATTGGGTGCCGCCGACGCTCTCACTCGACTCCTCGCCGCTCTTACATACGTACGCTCGTACAGATAACTCTGAGGTTGTGGTTAAGGTTGTGGTTGATTCTGGATACCCTTATGATACTCTATGCTCAATGATGTTTCAGCAAATAACTTAGTAGAACACGCTACACGCATTGCATCACGCCCCCTCCCCCCTCACGTGTGCACGAGACGCACCTGATTCTTCACTCCATGCTCTGGTACCTTGCGGCGGTTGACCTTGCGGTTGACTCGTCGGAACGGCTCGAGATCTACTCGGCATCAGCACGTCCTGGCTCTTGCATCGGGCGCCTCCCTTGCATCTGCACCTCGTGGCGTCCACGACCCCGTCCTAGGACTCGACCCCGCCTCACTATCACTCAAGCTCACGACGGGCGTCAACGTCGAGAACGCCTTCGCCTTTACCTCCACCGCCTCGCCCGCGTGCACGCCAGCCACTCCGTCCGGAGCTACCTGCACCCACTGCAACCTAGGCTGCACCCCGGCCGGCGCAGCAGACGGCGCAGCCGCCTTCTTATGAGCGTCATCAGCCTCGACCCGTGCCCCCCGCTTGAGCAGAAGTCGGAGAGAGCGGGGTGGTGGTTTCGCGGGGCTCGGATTGATGTGCAGCGTGTACGAGTCGAGCTTGTCGTGCCGGATCTCGAGGAGCTTCTTCCCGTGCTCTAAGGACCTGCCCACCATTACGTCGAAAGTGGCGCCGAAGATCAACTCCCTGTGGCTGTATGCGTGGAAGCGGCGCACATCCTGGTTGTACGCGACGTCGAAGAACACAATGGAGACTTCGAGCGCAGAGAGCGCCGTAGGCAGATTGTCGCGCACTGGCCAGAGCGGCGACCTCTCATCGATCGTGTGACACACCTGCCAATGCTCGAGCAGGTTGTAGTAGCTGCTCTTGAGCTTGAGCTCTGTCAATTGCGAGTCATCCTTTTCGCCGTCGGTTCCCTTGGCGATGAAGCGCGCCTGGACGCGAATGTTGGCGTCGCGCATCGTGGCGTCCGACTCGCGCACCAGCCGGAAGGTGATCATCTTATACGACGTTCCCGTCCGCGGGTGCACGTCCACGTCCACGAGCGCCTGCTTCGAGAACCGTATCCTCGAGCGCGGCAACATAACATTGAAGAAGATGGCACCACCGAGGATCGCAGTCACGATGAGCGAGGAGAAGCACTCGAATACGACGACCAGGTGGCCACTAAAGCAAATGGGGTAGATCGAGCCGAAACCGACAGTCGAGAAGGTTTGCACCGAGAGCCAGAACGCCTCGTAATGAAACGCCGTCGGTCTCGTTGGGATCACAAAGCAGTCCGCGCCCTGTGCGTAGAAGAGGAAGGCGAAGAAGAGGGTGCAGCAGATGTAAATGACGAACGACATGAATATGAGCGCCGGCGCGCTGAGCTGCAGTATGGACGGTATGAAGGTGCTGAAAAAATCCTTGCGGCGCTTGCCCAGAACCTTGACCTTAAGGCCGTCGTGTGAGATCGGGGGTTCCTTGGCCTTGAAAGTACTGCGTATGGACATGTGTCTTCGCATGGCTGATTGAGCTTTTCTCGCAAAGACAGGCTCTTTTCACCCCCGTTGAGCGAGGCGGGCAAGGACGCTGAAATGATGGCGTGTTTCTCTTTCCGACCGGTTCGCCTCAACGGCGTCGCCCGTCAAAAAAAGACTTCTACCCACAGACATGTGCTTCGTCATTTTCTTCGTCACGACGATTTCATGTTTGACTACAGTAGCGCGTTTGACTGCATCTCGGTCGCGAGACACTGTAGCCCTTGAAGTCTGTATACCGGTCACAACTTGTCCGCGTCGTCGGACGATCGTCCTCCGCTAACTCCGCCCACTGGGGCCGTGATCAACCGTTTCGCTTTCGGCCTGGCCGCGCGGGTTAGGCGCGGGCTGCAGCACAACTTTCACACAGTCTCTGTGCTCCTTTGTTCCTTAGCTTGTTCAGTCACGAATCTCTCTCTCTCTGTTCCTACTCCGTTCTAGTTCCACCGAAGCCTCCACCTCGGTGCACAGCTGCTCGGGCTCGTTCTCGCGCTCGGTACGGCGCTCCGCCTCGCGCTCGGGACGGCGCTCGGTCTCGCGCACCTCGGCGTCGATGCCCGCAGGCTCCAGTGGGAGTAGCGGCGCGAATGTGCCACCCGGTGCGAGTTCCACCGGCGCGACGATGTTGGCTGCCGCGAGGGTTGTGGAATGCCTCGCCTGGTGCGCCTGCAGCGCCGCCTCGGCCAGCCGAGCGCGGCCCTCTGCGGCTGCGAGCGCGCGCGTCTCGACTTGCTTCTCGGCCTCAAGTGCATCGACGCGCTGACGCAGCCGGGCGGGGTCGTCGGGTCGCTCCTCTTGGTTGGCCACGTAGAGCCGGCGCACGTCCTCAAGCCCCCTGCGTAGCCTCGTCTTACAGCTCGGACACTGCGCCGTCTGCCGCTGCTGCACGGCGTACTGCACGTACTGGCGCAGGCAAATCTCGCCAAACGTGTGCCCGCACGGCGCGGAGCAGACCGCGTGCGCGCCCCAACGGTGCAAGTGCTCGCCGCAGAAGGCGCACTGCTCGCCATTCTGGGGGTGTGCGGCCGCAGTAGCGGCGCGCTGCTCGGCGGCCTCGCGTTTTGTCGCCGCCGCCTTTGCCGCCGCCTTCGCCACCGCTTTGCCTCCGCCTTTGCCTCCGCCTTTGCCGCCGCCTCGGCCACGTCCACGAGCGCCGCCGCTGCCGCCGCCGCTGCCGCCGCCGCTGCTGCTGGCAGCGCCGCGGCCGGCGGTCCCACGGCCGCCGCCGCCCCGAGCGGCCGAGACGGGCCGCGCATCAGCAAAATCCGCATCGTCGTGAGCGTCCTCAGCCGTCTGCGTAGGCATCGCCGGCGCACGCGGATGGGGCAACTCCGCGGCTGCCGCGGCTTCGGATACGCTTGCGGCTGCGACTGCGGCTACACTTGCGGCGGCCGCCTCGGCCTCGACCTCCGCCTCCATCGCTGCCTCGTCTGAATCGAATCGCCAGGAGGCCAGCGGCGCTGGTCGCGTCGACGACGGCAGCGGCGGCGGCGGAGGCTGGGCGAGGGCGACAGTGCGCTCGGCAGCGAGCCGTCGCGAAATGGGTGAATCTTGCTGCGCCCCGTCCTCCTCGTCCTCCTCGTCCTCGTCGTCCGTAGCCAGCGCATGCTCCGGCGACAGCGCCTCGGGTGCTCCGCCTTGCACTGCTGGCAGCGAGAGCGGCGGTGGCGCATCAGGCAGCACTGATGATGCTGGCTGTGGTAGCGGTGCCCGAGGCGGCTCATGTAGCGGCGCTCGCGGTGGCGACGGTGGCGGTGGCGGGCATGGCCCGCCTTTTTGGAATGCGTCCTCCTCGTCCTTCACAGCAGGACGAGGCGTCTTTCGGCTCGGAACCTCATCCGGAGGCGCCGAGGAGGGTGCTGACGGAGCGGGGCGCTTCTTACTGATGGCCATGTCTGTGCGGCCCTCGTGATTCGTCCTGCTGCCCTGCAGGCCAATCGGCTGCCTGGCCTCCAGAGGGGGACGAGGCGGCCGCGGCGGCGCCGAACCCTTGCTTGGGACGGCAATGCCCGCAGCAGAGAGGATACGCGAGAGCACCCCGCCGTCTGACGACCGGGGCCATTTGTTTCCGATTGAGTTGCAGAAGCCTTCAGAGTGCAGCGCGGCGTCAATATCCGAGAGTGTCGCGCCATTCTTGGCGAGATCGACGACGCGCCGCACGAGCTGCGGGTCCTGCTTGCACTTGGTGGTGGGCGGCACGGTGGGCAACGCAGGCTGCTGCCTCGGCGGCACTGGGAGAGAACTGGCGAAATCGTCGTCTAGGTCCAAGCTATGCTCGCGTCCAGGCGGCATCACTTTTCTCAAATCGCTACGCACAGAGAAAAAAGGTGTGAAGGCGGGAGGAATGCGCGGCGTTGTGGTTGGTTTGACGTCGGTTCCAGAGAGCTCGCGGACGTGCTGTGAGAAGGGAAAACTGTGTGAAGGAGAACAGAGGAGAACGGGTGAGATTGCCTCCTTTCACCGGCGCTTTGTCATCATGTTATCGCTGGCGGCGCTCCTGGCAGCGACGACGGCCTACACGACAACGGCGCTACATGCCGCCGCTCCGGTGGTGCACTGGCCGAGGCACTTGCGCTGCTCACGCTATCAGGAGCAACAGCAGCGGCGGCCGGCGGTGCGCATGCAGCACGAAGGAGAGGTTGATGAGGACAGCAGCGATGCGCCAGAGGTGGTTCTGCTCGAGCCAGGCACAGGGCGCGAGCTCCCGTGCTTCATGGCGGCCAGCCTCGAATACGAAGGCGAGACGTACGGGGCGCTGTATCCGGTCCATGTGCCGGTCACGCTCGCACAAGAGATGCAAAATGGCCGGCTAGTGCCTCTCGACGAAGATCGCATGACGCCCGAGCTGGTGGCGGCGTGCGTCAAGGCGTGCGCGTCGAAAGACATCGAGCTGCTGGAGACACCGGTCGTGATGACTGCGCGCGGATCCGGCCTCGAGCTCATCGAAGATGAGTCGCTGCGAATGCTTGAGTATTCAGACGACGACGGCGACGACGACGACGATAGCGAGGAGGCGCTGGTGTTGGCGGAGCTCAAGCACGACAAGCTGAGCGTGCTCGTCCTGCAGACGCTCGAGCCTCTCTACGTGGTGGGTAAGCTGCTCGAGGAGGACACCTTTGAGGTGCCCACCGACGAGGAGCTCGACGCCGTCCAGGACACCATCGAGCAGCTAGTCGTCGAGTTCGAGGAGGGCTTCGACGACGAGGATGATGACTTGCTCGACGGGATCGAAGACGACGAGGACTATCGCCCGTAGCCCTGGGATGGCTGACGGCGCGGGCTAGTCGCGGGGCTGGCTAAGTTCGATGGGACACGGTGGCGCATCATCCTGTTTGATCGTACCCGACCGCCGACCCGCCCACGAGATGGCGAGGCCCGAGACTGTGTGCACTGTCGTAACACGCCCGACGTCGAGTCGTGTCGTCTCTAAATCGTTCTTTATCTCTTTGTACAAACGAACAATACATCGCCTCGGCTTGCGCGGCGGGCGCACTTTGTAGGCCCACGCCGCAGCAGAACACGTACATCCTTGTTGAGTGATGCGTCCCACTGCCAGTGCCACGATAAGACATCTACGCGAACGTCGCAGGTCGCACTCCCCGGGGTAGAGACACCGGTCACACCTTGACTCGGTCACACAGTCTGAGCCAGTCCAGAGCATCGCGGCGTGGCGCCGCACCACGGCGCAGTCCCCATACACAGCATGCCCCGCATCCCTCCCTAGACTCGCCGCGCCACAGCATGCCATGCCCCCCAGAAACGGAGACGCCTGCTCCGTCGTGGCGGCCACCTGAGCACCACGGCTAACGAAACCTCACAAGTTCTGGATGCCATCGACCGCACACGGAAGCGATGGGACACGGTGGCGATGAGTGCCGATCAGTAGCCATTCACGGCACTCGGGGGCACTCATGGGGCAAATCAGTGGCCACGCCCGCCCGCACCTATGTGCGTCAGCCGTACTGAATGCGCTCAGGCGCTTAGTAGGCACCGTAGCCGCCCATGCCGCCATAGCGGCCGTAGCCGCCCATGCCGCCATAGCTGCCCATGCCGCCGTAGCGGCCCATGCCGCCGTACATGCTGCCGCCGTAGCCGCCCATGCCGCCATAGCGGCCGTAGCCGCCCATGCCGCCATAGCCTCCCATGCCGCCATAGCGGCCCATGCCGCCGTACATGCTGCCATAGCCGCCATAGCCGCCCATCCCGCCGTACCCGATCGAGCGCATGCCCATGCCGCCGTAGCCACCCATTCCGCCATAGCGGCCCATGCCGTAGCCTCCCATGCCGCCATAGCCTCCCATGCCGCCATAGCGGCCCATGCCGCCGTAGCCGCCCATCATGCCGCCGTAGCCGCCGTAGCCGCCGTACATGCTGTTCATCATGCCGCCGCCACCATACATGGACGTGGCCATGCTCACGGGCGAGTAGACGGGCGAGGATCCGTAGCGCGCGAGCTGGAAGTTGGTGTTGTCGTATGGCGAGATGGTCGATGAGCGTCCATCGAATGTGAATGGGGTCGCGAGCGCCACGGCGCCGGTAGTGCGCATCCGTGTGCCAGCGATGGGCATGCCGCGGCCCGAGACGAGCGCGGCCGTGAGAGCGAAGAGGTGAGCGACCATGACTTGGACGGAGAGTGTCGGCGAGCTTCTCACAGTCCCTTCTCGAAGGCACGCGAGAGATTCCACTTTCCTAATTGAGATATACGAAAACTCCGATATCAACCCCCTCCGAAGGAACCAGACCCCGAGGGAACTCGTCGCGCGGCCACGCGCTTGATGTGTGACACAATCCTTTTGCGCGGCCGCGGGGCCGCGCCGCCTGCACATCACCGGCCAAGGTCGCCTCCGATGACGACGTCGGCTGCGGACATGTCCGTGTTGATCGAGTGCGGGACAACGCCGGCGGTCATGGGGAACTCGATCGGCGCGGTGTTGACGATGCGGACGACGTTGCCCGAGCCCGGGGTCTCGAGGATGGCGAAGAATGGCCGGTCGAGGCCGTCCTCGGTGTAGAGCTCGATGACCTGCTTGTTGTTGTTTGGGCCCTGGAGGAGCTCGATGCGCGCGTTGAGAGGGCGCCCGTCGGTCTTGA